>PVIR01012113.1:0-35436 GCA_004026965.1 Petromus typicus | reverse complement strand
AAATAAATAAAATAATCACTAAACAGATAAACTATCCATCTCATTATGAATGCTTGGAATTAAACAAAAATTCTGGGGTATGTATTATAGAATAGCCTCAGTAATAGTGGTCATCAAAGTCTGCAGAGTGTAGGTGATAGTGAAAGGTCACATCGAGCTTGTAGTACAGCTCAGTTGTAGAACGCTTGCCTAGCATGTGAGAGGCCCTGAGGTCAATCCCGAGCATGCCACCAAGATGACACGAAGCACAGCACTCAGTGAATGTAACAACTCCATTATTCCAGTTTAGCAGTGAGACAGTTAGGGCCCACACAATTAAAGAAATGTGCCCCACGTTAATTACATAGCTAATAAGCAGCAAATCAGTGACTCGGACCCAACAAGTCACAGATAAAAGCAGATTCAAATATTTTTGAACAATCTGAAAATAATTTCAGAAGAACAAATTTGAGCAGTGCTATTGTTATTACCATATGTGCTTTTTCTAAAGAGTTACTTTGAAACTTTGAAGAGTTATGCATTCATCTGGATGTGTTAGTTATTGTCTCTGTGTGTGTACCTGCATGTGGGTATTTAGTTATGTTTAGTGACTTTATGATTGCTGCTGTTAACTTTCAAAAAGTTAGGAGGTGATGGGTCGGGGATTTAGCTCAGTGGTTCTGGTGCCTGCCTTGCAAGTGCAAGGGCCCAGGTTCCATGCCTGGTAACCACATTCAACAATGCTGGGTGTCGAGACTCATGACCACCAGCAATCAGAGCTACACACCTCGCACCACAGTGTTGGGCCTGGTGGCTCATGCCTGTGATCCCAACACTTGGGAGGCAGAAACAGGAGGATTACTATGAGTTCAAGGCTGAGCTCAGGTCCAGCCTGAACTACAAAAAAAAAGGGAGGTCATGTCTCAAAGGAAAAAAAAGTCAGGAGGTGTTACACAAAGCTGTCTTCTGTGTGAGTACTATCAGTGGTTGGAGCAGATATTTTTGTCTTCAGCTCCATCATGTCTGATATAAGAGCATAGGAATCGTGTCTCAAAACTGTTTAGTTAGGACATGGTGTGTGGGTATGGATGAAGTTATTTCCTAAACTACCTGTTTCTCTGAGAAAAATAGTTCCTTTTAACCAGGCACCTTATCTACTAAATGGCTTGGGATAGAAGTTTTAAGTGTGTTGGTAAAAAACTTAGAAGAGGATGAAATTCTAGTTAGCAGAGAATGATCCTTGAGCTCTGGAATGTGCACATAGTGTTTCTATGGGTAAGAAAAAAATACAAATAGAAATATGAAAGTGGAGTTAGTGGAGCCGGGGATTTAGCTCAGTGGTTCCGGTGCCTCTCTTGCAAGTGTAAGGACCCGTGGAGACTCACGCCCCGGAGGCAGAGGCAGGAGGATTGCTGTGATGTGAGTTGGAGGCTGAGCTCAGGGCCAGCCTGAACCACAAAGCGAGACCCTGTGTCAAAAAAAAGAAAATCGAGTTAGTGATAAAACCACTTATTTTTATATTTTTAGTGTTAGTGACTACATGATTATAGAAACTCGGAACAACCTGATTACATCACCTGGGATTTATTGCCCAAAGGAGCATTGTAAATTCAACTCAATCAGAACTGGACTTTTGATCCAGCCCCTTGGATCCAGTCAACCTGCAGCCTTTCTTTGTTGACGATGGGAACTCCCAATGCTGAGGCCCCAACTGCACTGTCATTTCTGGCCCTTTCTCTTCTTGCACGCCTCCCATATCTAGTTCTTCAGACACTGTTGGCTTCACCTTCAACACACACTGGGAACTAGACTCCTTCTCATCTCTGCACTTTCTGGCCACTTTCTTCTTTCATTTCTTTGGGGATCATTGTCATCACCCACGAACAGATGTCCCCACGCTCCGTGTCTTCTTGAAACAGAAGCAACAGATACTAAAAATGTGACTATGCAGCGAAGAATCAGGCAGACAAGGAAAAACATGGGGTTGAGTGGCCCCGACTGTGGGTCCGCAGCATCCGAGGTTAGAGTGGTGTGAGGAAAACAAAATACGCAAGATGAAGAGTGAAAGATGCTGAAGCAAGCATGTAACGGAAAATGTAATCATTCAGGGCCCCAGACACCACTGGCAGGGCGCGGCTTATCCCGGAGCGCAGTGGGGCATCCACACGGGGTATCAGGTATCACGTGTTCACACGGCTCCTCCTCCTCCTCTTCCTCTCCCTGACTTTCTTCCAGTTTCTTGTTTAACATTTCTCATTTTTTGCCAAGTGTTTTGTCTTTGTAACAGACTCTATAATTCATTTTTTTATTATGCCCATTGTCTCTTCTCACTGTCTCTATTTCCTTTTGCTAGAATGTAGATTCCGTGAGGACAGGACTCCTTTGTACACTGATGTACCGTAAGCATCAGCATATTGCCTGGAACATAGTAACTGCTTAATTAATATTTAGTGACTTATTGAGTTAAGATGGTTAGGTGGTGTAAATAGATTTTAAATATAAGCGGAAAAAGGAATATGTTGTTCAGATATCATTTTAGATGTAAGCTGTCAGGACAGCACACCGTACAAGAAAAAAGAAGCCAGATATTTTTCTTATGACAGGTAGAATAAAAGGGAATTTTAAAAAGTACAGTGTGTATGTTTTCCCAACCACTTAAAATTAGAAATCAATTGTTCCTGAAAGCCATGAGTAGAAACCCTTAAACCAACCCAATGAATAGGCTCTGTATTATTTAAGGTTCCATTTAAAGTACTTAGCATTGAAAGGTGCTTAGTAACCAACAGTTTTTATTGGTATTACACTTTAGATAGGTGCATATGTACTTTAAATAATTAATTTTAAATACATATTTATACTTTGAAGTCTGGCAAACTTCATAAATTAAATCTGTTGCATCTCACTTAGCTTGCAATTATGTATCTGTTTTGAATTATGTATCTGTTTCAGAGCTCTAGTGAATTGTCTCAGTTAAAATCTTCGTACAAGGCGCTGGAATGTTGCAGCTATTCCTTTACTGATGGGGTGATCATAGTCAGTCCTCAGGAGATCTGAGAGCCCCCTTTTTTCCAGGTGTGGGTGAATTCCATCACCGAGATAACCAGAGGGGACTTATGTGCGGAAGATCGAGACTCGTCCCTGCAGGAGCTGGTCTCCTGGGTCATCCCACCCACCAATGGCCATCTGGCTCTCGCGTCCTTTCCTAGCCAAAGCATCCAGAATTTCACCCAGGTGAAAATTGACAAGGGCCAGGTAGTATTTGCACACTCTGGTAAGTCAAAAGGTGGGCAAGGGGAGAGGAAGAAGATAAAATATAATTAAGGTATGTTTTGTATATATGTTAACTTCTCAAACTCCAAACATGTTCCCATAAAAAATAAAAAGAGATACTGCCAACAAAGTCACAGAGCAAAGCAATACAGAACTAAATGTGTTTCAGTCACTGGCCAATGTGATGGTCATTCCTGAGAGTTGCTGAGTAAAAACCACATACTACATAGAAGCTTTCCAAGCTCTGTACTTTTTTTTTTTAAAGTGACATGTTTAGTCAAGCTAGTCATAGCAAACCATAGAGTCCCTTTGGCCCCCATAGGACTTCTACAAATTGTCGTGTGAAGCTGTTACCTTTTCCCTGAGGCCTTTC
This sequence comes from Petromus typicus, assembly GCA_004026965.1. Classification (NCBI taxonomy): domain Eukaryota; kingdom Metazoa; phylum Chordata; class Mammalia; order Rodentia; family Petromuridae; genus Petromus; species Petromus typicus. Next base: position 31,814 of record PVIR01012113.1, on the reverse strand, counting down.
TTGGCCATTTGCTAGCATAGATTCTTTTTTTCTGCCACTCTGCACTGGTTTCCCTCCTTCCTAAAGGAGCATAGATTGAATTGGAAATTTGTTTATTGTTTGTTCTTCACCATCACAGTATAAATACTATCAGGATGGGACATCTTGTATCCTCAGTCCCTAAGACAGTTACTAGAATGTAGCATGTGCTTAATAAATAAAATTTTGCTGGGTGAAACACCAATTAGGTAATAACAATCCAGGTGTTAGGGGTGAATTGTTGGAAAAAACATACTTGTTCGAGGAGTGAGCATAAAAGTTAAAGAAGGAGGGAACACGACGTTAATTCTCAGAGGTCCTGATGTTCATCAGTAAATCAACGTGCCAAACAGCTAGTAGGGAATCTGCAGCAGAGGTGGTCCAGGCTCTTTGGAAGGGCAGCCTGGCTTTGTTTTCAGGTTGCCCTTGTCAGTGGATGGAGAGGGCAGCAGCTGCCAGGGAGAGTGGGAAAGATCATGAGACAGGAGGGTGTGATCCAGCACCTAAGATATCCAGCTTTCTCAGTTCTTGTAAAGTATCCTCCTTAAAAATACAGTAAAGTAAATAAAGATAAGATGCCTTCTAAATCCAAATGCAGTAATATCCTGATTATCTTTGCACATAAAGCAAAGGGTTCCCAAAGAATCTGAAAATAATTTACTGTGAATGTTTCCATCTAATGATTATTAACCATTAACCCAGGACAGGTAGGATAAGATTTCTTGCAAAATGATCCCAAATCTACCAAAGTATGTGTCAAAGCAATGTTTCTAGACTGGACAATATTTTAACACACATGTGCTGAGCACATTCCTGTAATCCCAGGACTTGAGAGCTTGAGGCAGGAGGTCCTAAGCTGTGATACACAGAGAGTTTGAGGCTAACCTGAGCTGGATAGAGAGAGAGACTCTGTATAAATACAAAAAACCAAACCAAAACAAACTCAAACCATACTTGTGTTTTTCTATCTTTAAAATGTGTACAGAGGTGCGGATCAACTGAATACAATTCATTTTAAAAGGCACACAATAGATGATTTCTTCTAATTAAGTGTTTTTCAATAAAAGATACCAATAGTCCAGGTATTTTTAGGTGAGTGTCTAGGAAGTTTTTTTGTTATTATGAAAGGATTGTCATATTTTGTGGATGGAGACAACTGCTCTAGAAACTTGAATAAGGAAAGTTTTGAATATCTAAAGCCATGCTATCTGTTCTGAAAAGCAGTCACTGATTTTCCATTTGTCAAGCGCTAGAGAAAATTTATGTCATCTCTAGAGCAGTAGAGAATAATGACTTCATTTTCAAGATGGAGAAACTAAGGCTCCCAAAGATTAAATTGGTCTAACCCTAAAGCTGGACTCTCATTAGTTCCACCCTACAAATGCGAGGTCAATATTTGCTTGGTGAGTAGGGAAAATAATTTCTCCTCTGAAAGCAAAGTTAACGTAAGTGTCAATCTGTTACGTTTCCTAAATGGATATTGAGGCGAGCTAAGTGCCAGATGAACCTGGTGCTGAAACCAGCTGGCTCTTCATGTGCATCTGTCCATCAATTGCCCCAAACAAAGACTAAGGTTTAATTAACCTCTCTCAGCATTTTATATTTGCAAAGTGTTCTGCCATTAATCCAACTCACTATCTGCATAACAGCCTAAGTAAGTTGATAAGTCCAAGAGGTAGGGCACTAATTGGTTTACCCTTATGAAAGAAAGTACTGTCGGTGAAAACAATTGTACAGTGAAAAATCTAGAGGTTGACTCTATTTTTGTGCTTTCTTCCAAATCTTTCTTCGATCTTTAAGAGTTGATAGGATGCATTCCATATAATATTGTATATGTTTTGATATAAATTCTTTGATTCTATCTCCATTTTTTTTTTTTTTTTTTTTTTTTTGAGATAGGGTCTCACTTTGTAGTTCAGGTTGGTCCTGAACTCAGCCTCGAACTCAGCAACCCTGCCTCTGCCTCCCGAGTGCTGGGATTTCGGGCATGAGCCACCATGCCTTGCATTGTGGTATGTGGTACTGATTGCTGATGGGTGTGAGTCGCCACACACCTGGCATTACTGTATGTGGCTACCAAGGATTGAACCTGGGACCTTGCACTTGCAAGACAGATGCCGGAACCACTGAACTAAATCCCCAGCTCCCATCTCTGTTTTTCTGTCTGGATCATGAAGTATTCAAGGTGCCCAATAGTAGAGTGCTTTCTCTCCTTAATTTAATGTTTCATTAAATGTAACTTTTAAAGTACTATTTCTAGAAAACACATAATGCAAATCAACATTTGTTTGTGGACCCCTGTTCTGAATCAAACCCAGCATTGTCCTTGCTCTCTTTGGGAAAATTTTAGCAACATTTTTTTCTGAGAAATTAGAACTCTCAGGGTTTACTTAGGTAATAGAAACAAAATTGTTAACTCGTCGATCTATCTCTTACTAAATTGTGTTATTAAGGGTGTATTTTTCATCCTTTTGGAGTCTGGCTATGCCTTCTTTATTCCTTGTAACATGTTTCTGAGAACAGCAAAGATACATTTCTACCCAGCACAAGAACAAAGGCTGTGGGGCTCCCAACTTAGTCCTGGATGGCCGTTTTCAAAGGGTGACAGGGATGTGAGCCTTTAGCTGTCTGCACTGTGGTCTTGCTGAGGGCTTTGAATCGGATTGGTAAAGTATCTTTGGGAACTGAATCAATAAAGACCCATCTCAATTTCAGTTATGAATGTAAGTTAATTGTTAATTTTACTGATATCACTGATGCTTGACAAATGTGTAAGATTGGAATGTTCTCCTTTCCAAAGTTTAATGAAAGCAAAACTTTCATTCCCTTCCCTTTGCCCTATAAGCAGAAGGGTTAGCATGAGATAGATACATAATTGAAGATGTAATTCTTTGGTGAGGTGATAAGGATTATTTATGTCCTCAAAGTTTTGATTTTAAGTATTACTAAGATGTCAAAACTTATTTGTGTGTGTTTGTGTTTTGTGTGTTGCAACCATGCATTATTTTACTGGTATAAAATAATAAAATTCAGGTGAAAGGTTCCAAATTTTTTGAATTTCTTAGAGATAAAATGTCTGCTACATTTTATTGTTGTGAGATTGGGGGAGCTGCACTTTAGTCCTTCCTTGATATGTTTTAACTTTATGTCTTTGGCAACACAGTCATTCATCACTTACTGTTAAAGTTGATCTGAGAAATGACTCATCAGATAATTTCATCACTGTGCAAACATCCTACAGTATAGTTACACAAACAGGACTGGCTTTGATGTCTTGATGATGCACATAGTCTCGTGGGACAGAGTCATATATGCGATCTGTTGTTGATAGAAATATTATATGGCATGTGACCGCATTTGACCCAGTGAGCTAGGGTTGCATTAGCACAGGGGTTGTTCTACATGGGTCCTGGGGGTAAGGGTAGAGACTTGTGGTACTTCTATAAGTAGACATGAAAATGTTCTTTTTGATGTAATTATTTTTTTAGAAAAGTATTCTTAGAAGCAATTTTGAAATTTTTAGTTGTCTTCAGTGTTTGAGTTCATGAAAGAAACTTTCAAAATGAACCACGAGTTATATGGATGGTGGATGTCTTCTAGAGAGCCACAAAATTAACCAGAGTTTAACTTTTTCTTTGAAGGACCGATGTCAGGAAGCTTTTATTTTCAAGTTACTGGTGGCTTGAACTTTGCACCCCAAGAAATCTTTAGCATTATGGCTCAAGAACTGATCATTAGCCTAGAAGTAAACAGAGGACTGAGCATCTTTCCGGGTAAGAGTTTATCTGGGGTCAGTGTTTTTAAATTTTGAGAGCTTTCCTGTTTATTTAGAAAGTTCTATGGCATAGTATATAGTGTCAAAGTACTGTCTTTTATCTCAGAATAATACCAATAACGTTTATAAAGTCTCCCCTCCAATTTGCCAGAAACAAAATTGGGGCTCTCTGCAACTGTCCTTGTCCCTTTTTGTCTTCCAAGAAGAGGGTGTGCTGGGGAAGGGCAATGGGCAGGAATCATGCAAGAGGCACCTTTAGAGTCCGTGAGCACTTTCTTCCTACTCTCTGCTTAAAATGCTTAAATATCCACAGAAAGCCAGATTATATGATGCCAATCTCACTCTACTTTGTTGGAATTTTTGTATGTCTAATAAAAAATCCTGTGCAGCACCTAGACTGTCAGCGGTTTCAGCCAGGACTTGCTTTGGGGCCCTACAGCCTCTGGAGGGCTCTTTGCCAAGAATCTCAGCCTGGCTGACATAGACAGGTACAAGGGAGCCTCTCTGGCCAACACTCTCATGGAAGAAAAGAGGAAAGATTTACCCAATAGCAGGAGCAATAAAAAAAAAAGAGGAAAAAAAGTTGGATTTGTTGTTTCATTAAAAAAAAGTACTGAGATGGAAGTACAGGAAGCAATAAGAATTTCAACATAACTCGAATGTTGGTGGGAAAAAAATGTCAAAACCATTGTAACTTATTTAAATGGTATACATTACCAGTGAAACACAGAAGGAGAAAAATTAATTAGAGTTACAGTAGCCATTTGTTCTAACCACTGGGATGCTTTCAACGATGGTGATGCCTGGGCCTTACCTCACACCAATTGAATGAGATCCTGTGAGTTGGAGGTTGGCAGTGTGTTTGTTCCCTCATGATTCTGAAATTGAATCAGGATTGGAATCCAGGGGCTGTACACCATCCTGGTCTTTTAGTTCTTATGATGGATGACATGAGGTTAGTGATGTATTCTTGGGATGTTAGTAAGCCTTGTGGCTTCAAGAGAGAATGCAACTTGACCCCCCCAAGAAGTAAAGGGTAGAGACTTGTGGTATTTCTATAAGTAGACATGAAAATGTTCTTTTTGATATAATTATTTTTTTAGAAAATTATTTTTAGAAGCAATTTTGAAATTTTTATTTGTTTTCAGTGTTTGAGTTCAAGAAAGAAACTTTCAAAATGAACCAAGAGTTATATTCTGAATAGAAGAATTTTCTATTCCACATCATTTTTTTCTGTTCTATAATTTTTCTCTGAGAATAAACATGATGTTTTTATTAGTTTTTTTGAGGTAACAGAGGTGCCATTTAGTGTAAAAATAAAGCAACAAACTAACAATATAAAAATATGTTAATCTATGTTAAAAGTTCCAAAGTCAAGATAAATTGGCTGCTACAAAAGATTTAATATCTTTCGTCTATTCTGATTAAACTAAATCAAGTTTAATAATCAGGGACCATTAACTGAAGGATGGAACCACTATTGCTTAGAAACTGTTGAGTTTCTGGCGCTGGTTTTAGTGAATATTAGTTTGACAGAAAGACTATATGAAAGCAGACAGAATTTCCTTGTCACCCTTGTGGAGTAACGTAAAGCACACAGTTTTTAGAGCTCTCTGTGTCATATCAGCCCCAGCTTTGACTAACCATCTTTCCTTTGCCATGACACTGGCGTCTTGTGCAACCTCACCTCTGTGAGTCTGAACACTCACTACTAGAACTTGTATGTTATCTATAGATCTCAAAGTGAACTGCTACTTTTCGAAGCTGTCCTGCGCACATCAGCTATTTTGGTATCTTTGGTTTTTGTATCACTCTCTGTACCTATGGGGTGACTTGTTTCTTACTTTAACTCCTGGTCAGGAGGAAAGAAGATAGATTTTCATGTACATGTCTACTGGGTGGCTTTTCTACTTTAAAGAATCTCAACTTTGGTGGGTGTAGAAAAGAGAACTGCGGAATCATAGGTCTTACAGTCAGGATCAACTTTCCGAGTCCTCTGGTCCAGTTGTACTTTGTGGTTTTTGTAACCGAACGTCCTATTGCGGATCGTGATTCCCTGATGAACACATGGTTCAGACGGATGTGTCATCTCACTGTCTTTCCAGGGACCTGGTGAGCTTTGCTCAACCTGGCTTCCACAGCAGTCTCCCAGGGGTTCCTGGTTCCTGCTGCTGTGTGAAGCTGTAAGGTAATGACAGCCCACCCTGGGCATGTCCGGGGCTGGGAGGGGGAGGCGTCTGGTGTCCTGCCTTGGGCTGGAGTGCAGACAGCACGTTGTCAGCACTGTGGATTCCTATATTCAGAATCAGATGTTTTAAACTATCAGGGAAAATGTACTCCTTTTTTTTAGAACTGCCAATTTTTAGATAGTTTTAAAAGTTGAAAATCTATTTCTATTATAGATTAGAAATTCAGCTCTCTTGCTATTTTGTGTTTTTATAGTGTTTTATAATTTTAACCTACAACACTGGGTTGCTACAAGGATTTAAATGAAGTAATGTAGGGAAATTCAAGTTTTAATCCATCCTCATTTGACAGCTGAAAAACCTGGCGGCTTGGGAAGGTTTAAGTTCATTTAACTGGCAGGAATTATAAGCCTGAGAAGAAGTATGGAATCTGACCCCAAAGGGTGTGCTTACGTCTGACACCTTCTTCCATGTATGTTCCAGGAATGTCATTCTTATAGGACGTCATTTGCCTGAGGATGGACCATCCCAGTCGCTGTTTTTGTTTTTTATTTTTATTTTTGAGACAGGGTCTCCTTTTGTAGTTCAGGCTGGCCCTGAGCTCACTATGTAGACCAAATGAGTCTTGAACTCACAGCAGTCCTCCTGCCTCTGCCTCCCAAGTGCTGGGATTACAGGTGTGATCACCCTGCTCTGTGGTGTGTGGTACTGATTGCTGGTGGGTGTGAGTCTCCAAGCCCGGCATTGTTGTATATGGTTATTGGGGACTGAACCTGGAATCTTGTGTTTGCAAGGCAGGCACCAGAACCACTGAGCTAAATCCGGTAGCTGTTTATTTTGTCTCCTTTTTAGTGTTACTGATGTATTGACACGCACAACTAGGAAAATATGCATACTAATTTAATAAAGAGAAAGTTTATGTAGAAATATGTGATTTACTCTGCTTGATTAGGGAAATATTGCAACCTGGCATTAGTTAACAAAAATAGATTTTTATAAAACCCACATTGGTTCCATACCATTCAGCCTTTCTTTGCCAACTCATCAGACGTTAGCTATTTCTGCCTTGGCTCCTTTATGCAGTTAATCTTAAAAAGTGGTTCTGGCTTGAGACTTGAAAGAATTTATACAGTAAGCCAAAATAATTATTAGAATACAGAGTGGGATGAATATTTCAAGGTCAGCCATGGCTTCTATGCCCCACCAAATTTGAAAATCAGTTTTTAACTCAGTTATTTTAATGTAGAAAATATTCTACTTCTAAATTAAATTCTTTTTTTGTGAACTAAGAAATTTACATAAAACATAATTGTGATTTATTATATATACTTTGAATATATGTCTATATACAGGAAATCCATAGTGGAAATCTATGTGTGTGTGTGTACACAATATGTATGTGTATATATATTTTAGTTCATTGAAATATATTATTTTTATTTCTGCAGGATTAAGCCCTCAGAAAAAAAAAATTTGTAACAGTTTTTCATATTGAATACCACCATTGATTTTGTTTGTTTATCTTTAATGGTGCATGTTGGAATACATTCTGGTCTTAGAATTTAGTTTCTCTGTTTATCCAAATTGCCTCTTTTTGAACGACTGTTGCCTAGATGTTGGAGGGCTTTGCACTGAGAGTTTTGCTACTACAGTCTAGTCTAGAATCTACTCTTACATGTACTCAGAGTTAAACAGCCCACTAGCACAGGGTCTTCCCTCTCAGCTGTGTGACAGTCTCTTTGGCCAAATGCAGAAGGAATAACAACTCCTCAATGAACCATCTGTTATCTGCAGAAGGACTTGAAGGAGAGAAGAAGGGAGAAGGGACTCATGTGTTGCTGAAGAGTATAGAGCAGAGACTCATAAAACATTTTAGCCCGTCGGACTTAGAGGGAAATAACCAAGAACTGTAAGAAATGATTGTCAATCCTTAAAGAAATAAGTAAGGACTTGCTAATTGATGAAGTGAGACTTACATTCAAGAATACAAGAAGTATGTGGGACATATTACATTAATTATCTGGTGAGTGGTACAGATGCGGTGGGTACATGGATTCCCAAGGCTTAGAGGGGTCAGGGAGAGCTTGTTCACCACGACAGGCCTTCAGCGGCCTCTGGGTGGTGAGCAGCACTGTGACCAGTGCTAATGAGCAAGGATGAACCTGCCAGGGAAGCAACGCAATTGGAAAGTGAAGACCAAGGAAGAGAAGAATGTGTTTGAGAGGTGGGGAGAAATCCATCAGACATACTGAATGCTTCATCACATTATTTCCTAACTCAGATACCATGTCTATCATTAAATTCAAAATAGAGTGGTAGGAACAGTACATTTCTTACATTCTTTCTTGGTGATAAGGATGCAACTATACACTTCTTAAGGTTATGCTATATATAAGAAAAGGGAGGATCTATGTCTTTGTTGGTTTCTGGGTACAAGCTGAGTATCTCTCATCTGAAATACTTGGTATTATGAGTGGTTTCTTTTTTGATTTTAAAATACCTATTTATAGGGATGGAGAGGCAGCTCAGGAGAGCCATGCTTGCCTGACAAGTGCAAGGTTCTGAGTTTGATCCCTGGTACCAGAAAGAAATATATGTATCTGCATGTACACAATGAGATACACTCATTTATATTGTATATACACCTTAAGCACAAAGCCTCTGATAATTTCATACAGTATTTTTTATGTACCTGTGTTTTGACTCTGACTCGTCGTATGAGATCTGATACAGAATTCTCCACTTGGTGGGGTCTGGTCAGTGCTCAAAAATTTCCAGGGTTTGTAATATTTCAGATTTTGGATTTTTGGAAGCCTGTGCTCAGTTTTACATCTCTGCTCCTTGCTGTAGGGTTTTTCACATATTAGGTTCGTAACAATATTTGCTGAAGGATTGTATGAAGCTTCCACGTTTAGTGATCCTGAAACTCTTGATGTTATGATGGTGGTTGTTTTTCAGAAAAGAAACAGCTAGGATAAAAGTACGTTTAAGAAACAGTGTTTAAAAGAAGAATAAAACAGATTTCCCTACCCAAGTCTTCTCCCAGGGTTTAATGTACTGGTTTGCTTTTTTAAATCTTTGAGAAGTATATGTAGAGTGAGGGCTTGCCAAAGAGCTGTGGGTACAGGGTCCTCTGCGGACTTCTGTGCCGAACAACAGTTACTCTGTGGGTAAAGATCTAGGTGGGACTTCATAGAAATTCTTCCCTAATTAAGTGCCTGAAATGCACTGGTTTTTCTAAAATGGAAGAGGATAATGTTTAGCTTTTCCTGAGTTGGGCTGGATCAGAGATGCTTGTCAGGCGGCTGTGCCGTGGTATAAACTGGTTTCACTGCCTGAGCAGCTCAGAATGACTGAGGTAGTCATTCTGAGGGTAGAAATTAAACTTCAGGGACCTCTGGGTCACGTGGGTGGAGATGACAGTGAGGGGCTGACAAACTCTTGCTGAGTGAAAAGCACTCTGGGCCTAAAACAGCTTGGGTATATCCTGTAGTCCAAAAGGCTACGATGAATGAAATAACATTTTTAGTTTTCATTCACAGATAGTAATTGCATATCTTTATGGATTACAGTAATGCCTTTGTACTTCTGTATGTTGTGAAAAGATGAACTTGGGGTATTTAGGTCAACCATCATCTCAAACATTTATTTTGGGTGTAACGAAAACATTCAAAATCCTCTCTCCTGGTGATTTTGAATTATGTAATGCAACACTGCTGAGTTTAATCACATTTCTGTGTAATACTATATCAGAATGTACTCTTATTTAGTTGTGCTTATATACTGGTTAACCAGTCTCTCCCGACCTCTTCCACCCACCCTGAATTCTGGTAACTGCTGTTTTATTCTCTACTTCTGTGAGCTCAGCTTTTTTAGATTCATCATATGAATGAGATCATGTATTTGTCTGTCTGTGCTTAACCAATTTCAGTGAACATTATGATCTCTAGGTCTATTCATGCTGCTGTAGACAAGATTGCAAGCCCTTTTTGGGCAAATAATATTTCATTGTGGATAAGCGCCACATTTTCTTTATACATTCACCTAGTGGAAAGGACTTGGGACTATTCCATATCTTGACAACTACTACTATTATGAATAAACATTAGAGTCCAAATATCTTTTGAAAATAATTTTCTGTCCTTTGGATAGAAACATATTTTTAAAAGAGTCCCTCTTATTCCCCACCTCTGAAGGTAGCCTTGAAGGTAAAGGAACAAGTTAATATAAGTTAGGATCCTTTATAACAAGGAAGTAATTAAGAAAGTACAGTGAAAAAGTGCTCCAAAGAAAAACTGGTGATGAAAAAGTTGACTTGGAGGGTCCAGAGACCACACAGCAGATGTGATCTATCTATAGGAGGAAAGAACCCCCCTTTGACAGGAAAATCCCCAGTGGTGGCTCTATAACATTGGCTAGAGCCACGGAGACATTCTTCTCAGGCACTCTGATGCGACCTCCCATGGTGGTTCCCCAGTCCTAGAACCCAGAAAGTAGCTGTGACTGCAAGAGGTATTAGCAGCAAGAAGGGGGAGGAACGTGGGAGGCAATTACAAGGATCACTTGAGCATTTTGTGTAATAATCCAACTTATGGCAAGGTGGTTTTGAACTTGGGGCAGAACTATGTTTCTGAGGCTGACATTCACCCACCGTCCCCACCAGGAGCCCCAGTACCAAGTACTTATCTTAGGGGCTCAGGAATTTTAAATGGAATCTTCAAATTGCAGGCTCATAAAAATCCTTGCAAGTTTGGAATTTATCTGTCCAGACTCAAAGCTGGTTTCTTCTTGTACTTAGCTCATGCCTTATGTGCTTTAAACTCTATGTCTGGTGACCCTCACTTCTGTCTACAAAAGCTGAATGAGGAAAGCAGAAATGGATGTCATTCAGGAAGTTTACATATTATTGGATAATTAACTTATGAAGTGGCTACTCAAAGAGAGGCCTTGTGAAGGGCTAGTATGAAAGTCCTTTATCAAGGACTAAATCAGAAGGGAAAAAACATACACCACAGCCAGCATCATGGTGTGTGGTACTGATTGCTGGTGGCTATAAGTCTCCATGCTTGGCATTGTTGTATGTGGTTACTGGGGATCGAACCTGGGCCCTTGCTCTTGCAAGGCAGGTGCCCAAACCACTGAGCTAAATTCTCAGCCCCAGACCTTTCATTCTGTGAAGTTGGGGATATTGTACTTATGCATATGTTTAAATCTTTCCTCAGGCTCCATGAAATCCCTTTCATCTCATGATCTGAAGGCTGTGACTAACGATGCATACAACGCAGGAAATAGAACTATAACTTTTACAGTTGTACTTTCCCCTAGAGTTGGAAGGTTGCTGAGGAGGAACTCTGACAACAGCACAGAGGACGTTTCCTTTTTTACCCAATATCTGGTGAGTCTTGATGTCCATTTCGCTGAGCTAGGTGGACCTTGCTGGGTGGAGGTGCTCTGCTGCCCAGGCAATTAGTCATTTCAACTGTGCTGGCTTTCAGACCCAATGCTTTGTAGGCAGCATAAAATGAGACACAGTTGTCATAGAGCACTGCAAAAAATTAAATTCTGTGTCTGATAAATAAAAATAATAATTTTATCCGTGATGATGAACTTACAAGGAAATTGAAAGCACACTGAGCAGAATAAATCCATCAGGGAATATATGTTCATACACTGATATTAATATTAGATGCTATTTATTATAATTATATGTGTGTATAATTATATGTGTGTGTAATCTGTATCCAGAACCAAGTGTTTCAAATGACATTGGTACTTTATTATCTGTACAGTCACCCATATACTTTCATATTGAAATAAATAGGCCTTCCACCAGTTTTTTTATTCCCCCCAGTAATTGGAATGGCCAGATGTGTTTGTTTAAATATTGTTGCATTGTGTAAAAGGCTGCATGTCCAAAAAGAGATTGTGAATATGAATATTCCTTTTGTTTGCCATTCATCTTTCCTTTTCCATTCTGAAAAGGTATATACAAGAATCTCATAGTAGTTTATTTGGTTGTAGCTTTCTATGACTGAGTAACAAAATCAAGTTTAGAAGAAATAGCAAGCATACACTGTGCTTTGCCATTAACCAGTCTGATGTGGCAAGATTGAATTCAGCTTTTGCTTTGCAGCTGCTTTTGCCTTCCATTTAAGGGAGCAGGTCATGAGGCCAGTGAAAGCTCTCAATGTGGTGCTGAAAAAAGAAGCGTGATTTCTTTGACTCACAGATGTGGTTTAGAAGAGGGGAAGAGATTAAGATGAAAAGTCCATTAGATAGGGGAGCTCCAGTGTGCCACAGGCTTCAAAACACGTCCAGGGTCAGCTTGCATTTGCATAGTAACAAAAATGGTCTCCGTCATAGAGAGATGCCTTGGCTCTAGCCTCAGACCCTTTTTTTAAAATTGTGATTATGATTATTGCAAGAATTATTTTCAAGGACCTTTTATTTTATGAAAACATAAAACAAATAATGAAAATAAAAATAGTTACTACACTGTATCAGAATCTTAAAAGTAGTTACTCAGAGTATAAGACATAGCGAAAACTGCAAATATAGAGTATTTTAGGTCAATGTAGTCTTAAATAGGCCACATTGAAAATAGCAGCCAGAATCCTCAGGTTTTGCTATAGTAACAAACAACTTCCCAATGACAGTGGCTTGCAAGAGCAAAAATGTATTTCTCACTCGTGTTGTACATTGGCTGCGGGTCTGTTCTATGCATCTTCTCTTTTCTAGAATCTAAGTTGTAGGAATAGCGACTGTCTTTGGCGTTGTTACTCTCTGGGCAGAGAAAAAGTGATGGTAGAACAGTGTGATAACTGTGCTCTGAGGTGTCACTTGTGGCTCAAAAAGGCCACATGAGCTGGCTTGAAGTCAGTGAGGTGAAGTTAAGTAAACAGTCACTGTGCTAAACTAACCTGATAATCTAAAAACTGTTTATAATTTGGGAGATCAGAGTATGTTTTCCTATGAAAAGAAACCACTTTTAGAATAGAACACGTTTTTCCACAGGAAATGAATAGCCCAGGCTAAGTATAAGGCCCCTGTGCAAGCAGTCTTGATGGATTAAAATGCAGTTAGTCTAAGATTTTATTTTTACCATCCCTTCAATTTGGCTTTTAGGAGAACATAAGAAAGTATCAAGAAAAATTAGCACTGGCAGGTGTTAGCCAGACAAAGGCTGCATAGTGCATCTGAAATGAAGGACCTTGACTGTTGGCTTATACAGAGACAGGAGCAGGCTGCAGCCTACGCAGTACCGTGAGTCAAGGGCAGAGGAGGAGTTTTACTGTCCTTTGTGAGTAAGCCAGGGTGTGGGTTTCTTCTCACTGCACAACTGACACCCACCACACCAGTGGCTTCATTCAGTGCTTTGACTCCATGGACAAACGAGAGAATGTCTAATTATATACAAATGCAATAAAAAATACAGTGAAAGTTAAATTTTTGAAAATACTACAGTACAAGGCATATCATCATTATTCCTTCTCAAAAAACTGCCCCTTGCTTCAAATACACTTCTCACCTCTTTCTTGCTACTTTCTAAAGCAGTTCCGGAAGTCCTGTTTGGTGAGTATCTTTAGTTGTGCTGTCATGGCTGCCTATGGTGCTGACTCAATTGAACATGTTTACCTCTTGTGATCATTCTAACTCTGAGCAATATCCAGGAGTCTAGAGAGAAAAGAGCAAGGACACATCTGGTAGTGTTTTTACAACCCTGTCCTTCCACAGGAGCCCAGGTGAAGCAGGATTCACTGGATTTTTGATCGCACCTTTGAAAGACATGAAAGAGGGCTTCCAGAAAGGCTTCAGAAAGAGGCAAGAATGGTGAGATAAGTGTGTCTGCAGCAAGAAGGCATATTTGGAAGGGAGTTAATGGCAAGGTATCTTTTACTTTGATATATGTATGTATGTATATGTATATGTATATATATAATATATGTATATATATAATATATGTATATATAAGTGTATATATATGTATATATATATACATATATATATATATATATACGTTTTTGTTTTTGTTTTTATTTTTAGGTTTTTTGAGACAGGGTTTCACTTTGTAGTTCAGGCTGGCCCTGAACTCAGCCTCAAACTCACATCACAGCAATCCTCCTGCCTCTGCCTCCCGAGTGCTGGGATTACAGGCTTGAGCCACCACACCTGGCACTGTGAGATATATTTTTAAAAATTTAAATACTAATCATATACTTTGACCAACCTTGTATAAGGTTGTATATGTGAAGACTGTGTCCCAGGTTTTTTATTCAAGACCTGGATTAACAAATCCTTTTGTCACTAAACAACATTTCAGATATATTGGCTGGGACATGTGCACTGTGTGGTTTAGAGAGGTCAGTGGTGCAGGCTGCACTGGCTCTCCTTTCGCAAGGGCCTCTGGGAGCAGTTGAGTAAGTATGGTATGGAGACTGGCCACACTAAAGGACTAGGGGACAGATAGAACTGGAGATTGGCCCTGGGACACTGAGCGTTGCTCTAGTACGAGAAAGTCCAACGGATAATCCAAATTTGTGCTGGGGAAACATAAAATTGTAAAAATCTCAAGCACTCATTAAATGGTAACGAAAGCTGATATTATCTCTTTGTTCTTGGAAATGTGAAAGGTCCCTTTATTTTTCCAGTAACTCAAAGACGAATTTCCCAGGGGAAGGGAATTTGCTGCGTTTATCTTAATGTGCTGTAGTAATTTAATAAATGGAAATGAGGTCGTTAGGGATGAATGACATTTGCATCACCTTGTGACCCACTTATTGTTTCCTTTGGGGAAAAATCCCTGGTTGTTCTCAAATACATGTCCCTGGGGGGCTGCTAAGGGGAGAGAGCTGAAGAAAATGTGAAGGGACCAGGGCGTAAGTGCCCTGGCCCCCATGTGTGGGCAGAGCGTGGGCTGGAAGAGAGATGAAGCCTGGAGCTGAGTGTGTTCCAAAGACCCAGCCCAGTGGTCACACCAAGAAGCACACATGGGAAGACTCCCGTAGGCGCAGCTGAGACCCCCGCAGCCAAGCTGAGAGTTTTAACAGGATATGTTTGGCTAACTGCTGTGTATGTTACTGGAACAACCCACGCCCGTTTCAGTTGTCATAAACAACCTCTGTAAAATGGATAGGGAGCGAGTATGCAGAAGAAACTCTGGGAGATTATAAACCAAATTGCAAACGAGTTTTTCATGCTAGGAGCTTATTTTAAAGTGTCAGTACATGTGTTGTTTTCTGAATATAAAAGCCATGCTTATTATAAGAGTAAGATCAGAAAACATTAAAATGTTAAACGCATTGAGAAAGAGCAGAGCTTCACACAGTGGGGATTACCCTGAAGATAATCAATTCTGATTAACTTTTGTGTTCAGAATACACATTTTTATTTGTTACTTGAGAGGAAAAAAGTTTATATTCATCTCCCTGCTTTCCTCTTTCCAGATCTGGTTTCTTTTTCATATGCCAATAGATGTGTATCTTTCCTAAGGTCTGCAATTTTAGGGCCTCTGTCAGACAGGACTGTGGTCAGCTTTCCACCACGCTTTGACGGCTCAGATGTACTACGTAGCAGCCCCAGAACATTTGGGAAAGGAAGGGAAATGCTGGTGACAGGCTGTGGGTGGAGCTGCCCAAGAGGATCCAAAGCTTTTCTCTTGGTTCAGGGCCCAGCTCAGCAGTATAGTGCTTACCCGAGAAACCTGCTTCGTCCGCATCATCCAGAGTTCGATCCCCAGCACCACAAAAGACATAAGTACAATCAAAATAATTTGAAAATCAAGAACATTTTTTTCCTTAAATACTCAATGAAACACATGTTATGTGATTTGGTTAATCCTGTTCAGTTTGCTTGATGGAAAAAGAGTACTTGGGTAACAGTTAAAACAGGAGTTTGGAGAGGCTTGCAAGCGCAAGGGCCCGGTAACCTGATTCCCTGGTAACCACATATCATACTGGGCATGGAGACTCACGCCCAGCAGCAATCAATACCACAGACCCCAGTGCTGGTCGTGGTGGCTCATGCCTATAATCCCAGCACTCGGGAGGCAGAGGCAGGAAGATTGCTGTGAGTTTGAGGCTGAGCTCAGGGCCAGCCTGAACTACAAAGCGAGACCCTGTTTAAACAAACAAACAAACAACAAACAAAAAACAGGAGTTTGGAACTGTTTAGCCCCATGTAAGTTATCAGTGGATTGGATTACCATCTGGCTATCTAAGCCAGTTTTTGTAGTTTCTAGAGTCAGGTCCAGCCAGTAACCTGCTCAGTCCAGTTGGGAGAGTGTTAGAGGCAGGTGAAGTTGCAGGCTCTTTCACACCATTACCTGGGACAACTCAGTCATTTCCGGCTCTCTACCACCCTGAGCAGGGGGAGGCAACCCACTGTATCATTGGTGCATAAAAGCCACACTTGTTTTTTGTTCTGAGAAATGACCATTTTAATCAGTAGATGGAAATAGCTTGTGAAAGAAATTTTGTCTCTACTATGTTTAATACCGTTACTTTGACAAAGTAATGGTGAGAAAAAAATCTTACATCATCACTCAGAAATACTTTCTTAGCCCAGAATAAATTCACTATTTTTTTCCAACCACACCAAATCAGCCTAACAAAATAAACAAGTAGCTTTGTTTCTCACCATTATATTCTATCTGCCCAAATGCGAAAAGCTACAGTAAAGCACTGATCCTCTTTTAAGTGGAACATAAAGTAAGTGAGTGATTTTGATTCTGGTGCTTACTGAGATAATTTAGAGTCATTAAAAAGTAAAATGTTCCGGTTTTGAGGTTTATGATGCTTGGCCTCTTTTCTTTTCTACAAAGCCAGTAATTGCATTTTAGCCATTGTGCTGCTATGTGTGAGAGATCGTCTATCTAAGTCTCTCTGCTGCTGCACTATAGATGTTTCCAGGGTTACAAATTATACAATCAATTCTGGGCTATAAATTTTGTCTCATTATCCCTTCTCTCAGAATTTGGGTTTATTGTGCCAGACAACATTTATGTTTTAAGGAATTATGAGTACATTTCCCTTGGGATACAAATTAATTCATTATAGTGTAATGGAGAATACAGCCAGCTTAATGGCTTATTAAGCTTTGGTCTTTGAATTTGCTGGTCAGAGAGATATTAGTACTTTCTGTACTGATCACTCTTGGACCACCGTACTCCCACTTCTGTGAGGTCTTTCACTCAATAATAGACTCAGTGGTCATTATGGAATTCTAGACGATTTTTTGGCAATGGTTTTGCTATTAACATTTACTGAATTATGTGGAGAGTACTTTTCCATGTGTAGCAATTGTTGTCTTAACTTCTTCACTGTTCAAACTAAAACTGGCTGATGAGTCCTGGCCCAGTGGATTTAAATAGGCAGAAGTACCTTTTTCTGTTAGAACTATTGGTGTAATAAATTATCACAAACCTGGTGGCACTTTGTGGCTTGAAACAGCTGAAATTTATTTTCTAACAGCTGTCTTGGTTGGCATCTGAATTTATTTCACTGGGCCCAGATCAAGGGCTACAGGGAGCTGTGTACTTTTCAAAAGTTTGGGAAATTCTTTCCTTGCCTTGTCCAGTGAGTGTCCTGTGGCTGCAGCAATTCCTTTCTGCACTGGGTGCTTCCCTGCAGTCCCTGCCTCTATGGTCGCATTGCCTTTTCTTCTATCTGTGTCATTCTCTATTTGCTTCCCTCTTCTAAGGACCAGTGAGTGTGGCTGGGCCAGCAGAATAACTCAGGGTGATCTTTTAGTTATCTCACTGTCACTCACTTAACACCTCTGCAGAGTCTTTCCTATATAAAGGAACATTCACAGGGTCCCCAGATTGGAACCTGATACCTGAGGGAGGGAATTTTAGCTGACTACTCTCATGTATAACAAAACAAGATGTCCCATACCCCCTCCCGCTCTTTCCTAATTGTAGCTTTTTGTAATATCTCATTTACCCTTTCATTAAAAGTCTATGTATTTATTATGGCAGGAGACCCATGTAACTCTTCTGCATAATGTGAATTTGGACATCTCTGCCAAGTAGAGCAGAAGATGGGCTCTTTAAAATGAATTTTTTTAGTAGGTTTCTGTGGAGGCTAATCCAGTCATGGCATGGCATGAGCTCAATTTGTAGATAATTACTCAGATCAGCTATTCAGTTGCCCATTTCTAACCAGCTCTTTCTGATTATCACCCTCTGGGAACTTGGTTCCTGAAATGCACCTTCCTCACCCTCACAAGGGAATCACTTTCTGAACGTGTCCCCGCCTTGTCTTATTTATCCTGTTGGCTGGGCACCCTAACTCTTGGCATCTTGGGCTGTCTTGGACTTCTGTTCTCTTCTCAGGACCTTGACCTGTCCATGCCTGGATATTTCCTACGACCAGGTAGGTGCTTTTGAAAAAGACAAAGGGCTCCCTGAGCAGCATCGCTCTTCTGAACTCATCCTTGAGGAGCGCAGAATCTGGGCACCTTCAAGAGTGTTAATTTTTGAGGCCTTTTGGTTAATCCTCACTGAGCCTTAGAGAAGGTCTTTTGGAATGTTTTACTCTATAGTCTCCTTTCCCTGTGAATACCTGCCCAGGATAGCAAAACAGTATCTTAATCAGTTCTGTTTCCATTGTTCGTTTTGGACAGCCCCCACCTTGTCCAGAGATGTGGCCTCGCTCAAATCCCTCGTTATGAGAATCCATCTCTTCCCCCCTTTCCTCTACCTGATCTGGAGCCTAATTGGATTACTCTGTTCTCCAGTGGAAATTTCAATTGTGTTTGACTTTTATGACCCAGTGTGAGAAAGATGAGTGCAAACTCCTGCCAGGTTTTCTTATCAGGATCTTAGGAAGCCATATTTAGAAATAATTCAGGATAGAGAAGTTCTCCTGAGTGTTCCAGCCCTGCCCTTTGGCCAACCTTGACAATCTCATCTTCGTTACCTCAAGTCCTGTCAGTGTGTCCTTTTAGAGACCTGTAATGATATTTAGAAAGAAAAATCATCACAGCGCACAGTGTGTTTGACTCCACAAAGCACGATGTGTCTGAGCTCCTGCTTCATCCCTGACTTCATCCAAGGGACCCACAGTGACTCTGCTGTCTGGGTCCACTTTTATGATGCCCATCCTTGTGCATTAGGTATCTGTTAGTCACCTTGAAGCCAAAACAAGAATTTCCCTCAAGCAAAACTCCCTTCCCTTTAATCCTACTCTTTCTCTCAGTTTTTATTGATTCTCTACCGATGCCCCAAAACAGTATTAGTGTACAACTGGAATATAGCCTTTTCTTTAATTGGTCATTTGTGATAACCACAGTTTATGGCATACGTTTTTTCTTTAAATCGTCGTAAGTTTGGATCAAGTCAGACCACAAAGTGGCGCTTGTCTGCCTGCTGATGTTCCCCACTACTAGGCCCCCTGGGTTTGCGGAGCATATCCTGTGAATTTCTTTGTTACTGGAATCTCACTGAATTTGCCCCATTGTGGATACAGCTCTTAGTTGAAAAGCATGAACTCTGGAGTATACAGGATCAGGTTCAAAACTGGCTGTCTGTCTTATTGTGTATTTATATTATCTGAGCCTTGTTTTCTTCTAATCTGCCCAGGATACATGACAAAATTCCACAGGACTAAATTAAATAAAATGAGTTATACAGAGAACTTGTATAGTGCTTGGAATTTGTATTTAGGGCTTACTGATAGCCAAATATTTTCTATATGCTTTCATTGAATAAATGTGTAAGAACTATCCGGGATTGCATTATCTCTACAGTTTCATGATTATAAAATAAAACAAACAAACAAACAAATAAATAAATATACTTCACAAACTTGATTATTTCTATGATTCTTGTTGCAACCATGTAGGATGAGAACCAAATCAAATTTAGTGTGTAGGTTCAATGTGGACCATATGGGGAAATTTGATTCAGTTCTTATCCTGTTTGTTTTGTGACTAGACTTGGGGAGAGAATTGAGTTCATCAGCCAAGGCACAATTTATACAGTAATGCCTCAGTTTGTGAATATTGCTGTTTATAAGCAATTCAGTTTGCAAGTAAGTTTGGCAAAATTTTGCTTCTGTTCACAAACTGCATCAAATGGAAAACATAACCATGGCCCTCCTCCCTACAAATGTAGCCATCTTTCCCCAAATTCCCCAAAATAAATTAAATTCATAAACTGAGGTACCACTATGTGTATACACTTTATAGTTACATTTTGTAAAGCACTATTAAAGTAGTTCATTTGTTCATTAAATAAATACCTGTTGAAATGACAAGTACAGAATGGTAAATACTTATTTACAAGGCAACTAGGGATAAGCTTCCCAAATTTGTGCCAATGTTCTAGCTACAAATCCCTTCATTTTTATGAGAAAGTATTTATTCTACTAGGCCTATTTTAGGACTTTCTGATTGCTTGATATTTTCATGCCACTACTCACTATAAAAATGAGGATAGCCTTCCATTCCAGCCAGAATGCCCCAAAATCTCGGTAAGGAATTGGTTGATAAGAATTTAAAATGCTCTCTTGAAAGATCCAGGGATATCCAGGAATTGGCACTTCAAACACTGAGATGGTAATAGATTAATTAGGTGAAATTCATGTCTATGAGTGATACATTGTTCTATATTTTAATGGGCAAATACAGTTTCAGAGCAATCAAATGACTTGCATAAAGGCCACAGAGCAAAAACTTACTAGAATTTATCTTTGAATTTAGGTCTAGTCAACCCAGCGTTCAAAATCTACAAACTTTTCTTCCATTTTTGTATTAGTGTGGGTCCTTTCCTTTGAGTGAATAAGGACAGTAATATAGGCTGCCAGATCCAAAAGGGTCCCAGCAAAATACCACAGGAGCACGAGCTCTTCACTGTAAGCCTATAGATAAGGCTGTTCCTAGCTGTCACCCAGCAGCCTTGTGAGGAGAGACATAATTTTCTAAATTCCTTGCTTCTCTGAACTGCTAGGCAGCTTCTTAGCTGTGAACCAGAACCCATCATGGAACATTATGACTTTTTAAGAGCCAAATCTTTCCTTCAGCATCTGCCAGATGTTCTTTGCATTTTTATAGAAATCACGAAGAAACATAGATGGCTTAGACCTTAGCAATTCAAGGGATATTATAATGTAAATTAAAGTATTACTCTGTTCTAAGATTTGGAACCAGATGTCCATCTGTTCATGAAGAACTGGATTACAGCTTTGTTAAAGTCCTGGAGAACCAAGTTAGGGCCGTGAGGATAGGGGTAGGATTTGGGAGGGCAGGGAGAGAGCAGTCTGTCAGGATAGACTCAAACACTTCTTGATTTCTGGTAGCCAGGGCCTTTGTGCGTTGATCCCACTCCCTCTTTCTGTGTAAACTGAGTCATAAGAGCAAAGATGATAGATGATGATCTTAAAGATGATAGAAAAATAGCATAGAAGTTATTTTTAAAGTTATTCTAGCTTTATATTTTAATGAGAATAATTGCAAAAGAATTCTCATATACTATTCATCCATCCATATTCTCCAAATGTTAGCATTAATTACATTTACTTTATGTTTCTCTCTTTGAAAACACACACACACACACACACACACACACACACACACACACACACACACACACTGTCTTGTCTGTCTGTCTCTCTCAGAGACCTTTCTAAAATTTTCTGAGCTAGTTGCCAACCTGGCCCATTACCTCTAAATATCTCAATGTGTAATTCTAAAAACAAGGCCATTCTCTTATATAATCACAGTACAATTTTCAAGATCATGAAGGTAACATTGCTGTAATATATTATACAATTGATAGATCCAATTTAAACTTCCCAAATTGTTCCAGTAAGTGTCTTTTAGAGCAAAAGAAAAAAATATCCACAGCTTGTACCATAGCATTTAGTTGTAAATGTTTTTAGTCTTTTTTAAAAATTTAATCTTTATTGATACATTATGAATACACATCATCATCGCATTCAACATTGAGAGTTTGTACCAGAATATGACATGATTTGATTCTCATTTTTCCCCTTTCACCCTGCCCTGCAACCTCCACCCCCTATAGACATAACTTTGTTTCCTTTTTTCTTTATTATTACCACATTCTGGAGAGAAGTTATGTTTCCTTTCATGACCTTGCTTCATCATTCTTTTTCTTTTTTTTTTAGAATTTTTGAGACAGGGTCTCGCTTTGTGGTTCAGGCTGGCCCTGAGCTCAGCCTCAAATTCACATCACAGCAATCCTCCTGCCTCTGCCTCCTGAGTGCTGGGATTACAGGCGTGAGCCACCATGCCCGGCACTGTGGTATGTGGTACTGGTTGCTGCTGGGTGTGAGTCTCCACACCCAGTATGGTATGTGGTTACTGGGGAATTGAACCCGGGTCCTTGCGCTTGCAAGACAGGCGCCAGAACCACTGAGCTAAATCCCCAGCCCTCTTTTTCTTTTTTTAAAGAGCAGGCCAGTTCTCTGGAGCATGCTCCTCAATTTAATCTTACGATGTTTTATCTAATGTGTACTAATGAAGAGGTTCAGAATGCACTGTCAGGGTAGGCACTTGGTTGTGTGCTCTGGACAAGAGCCCAGGTTTCATGGAAACTGCAGGATTCTTCTCTGCGCCCTCTGAAACTGCTCTCTCCATTACTGAGCATTTCACATTCCTCCCTGGGTCTAAGCTACCTTTCACATTTCTCTGTTGACAGTATGATCCACTGTTTCTGCCTTTGTGACTAGTAAATATTTTGTGAGGAGATACTTTCAAAATCATTAAAATACTCTGTTTCAGGGTGTGCGATTGAGCTCAGTGGCATGATATCCACCTTGCAATTGTGAAGGCCTGAGTTTGATCTCCAGTACCAAAAAAAAAAAAAAAAAATTCTGTCTCTCATTACACCATAGCCCATTAATTCAAGCAACCACTTTAGGATTCCTACCTAAAATGCTACAGCTACACTTGCCAAACAGTGGTTTTTCTCATTGTATTTTGCCTGCTATATTCATTATTGAAATTTGCACCATTAGTTTTCTAATGGCCTCCCAGAAAGATTCTTGTAAAGAGAACATATCTGGACTAATACAAATCTGTAAGGAATAGAAACATTTCTATCTCGCTTTCCTCAACCCCAGAGTGCAGTTATCTAGCTAACTGCATTCCATATTTAATATAGTGGAATTCTGTGGGACCATTGGAAAGCGCTTTCTAAAGCTATTTTCTGTTTGAGGGCACAGAATTCCGAGCCATCTCTGAGGTCCTTCTCTCCTCAGTTTCACCTCATACTTTGTCTCGTGCAGTTCTGAACTCATTCTCTCCTTCCAGGATGGACAGACACACGCATCTGTATACTGCCTCCCACTCACGTCCCTTAGAGCCTGGCTTCTGATGCTAGAAAGTCTGACTCTTCTAAAGATTAAAGACTGCCCACCTGCAGACCCCCTCCTGGGCATGACTGGCAAGTTGGCATTCCACAGGCACTCATATTCTCTTTTACATCTAGCTCAGTTTTAAAATTGAGATACTCAAGATATACGTAATTTGATTTTCTCTTTCACTCTTTAATGTGGAATGTCAATTGATCATTCACACTTAGGCATTCATTCTTGAAACAAATACCTTTTTAGTAATAGAACTTATAAAAATCTTTTCCTCCATTAGACTCCCACATATAAAACTATGTTGAAGAGTTTTTCCTTTGGAGAATTTCTGATCTTTGTCTCAACTGTCTTCATTTAGAAGTACCGTTAATTCCCTGGGAGCAATTACTCTTCTTACTGCAAATATCTGAAGATGCTTAGATTAAATAACTTCTGATCTATTCAGGAAGCCTATTTTCATGTATACCAAAGGACCAATAGACAGGAATGACCAACTTCTAAGAAAACTTTCCTTCCCTTTAATAGATTGTGTTACTTTTCTTATTGAGAAATTGAATTTTTATCTAATAGTATGACTCCCATATGTAGGATAGGAACTTGTTAGAAATCATCATCCTCAAAATCTATGGCACAGCACTGTTACTGGGGAGGAAAAATACTTTCATGATTAATCTTTTTTTCATAAGTCAGAAGAAGTAATGGAAATAGTAGAGCAGTTAAAAGAAACAGACTTATTTTCTAGGAACTTCTGGGAAACTGAGCTCCAGTTAGTACCAGAAATTACCTTGGAAGAAGATAATCTGATTTCCAATCCAAATTAGATTACTTTTAATTCAAGTAATCCAATTTCTGCTAATCTGGTTTCTTTCTAAGGAAATGTTGAGCAATGACATTTTCGTCTCATTTAAAATCCCCAAATGAAAGCAGTTTTTTGTCCCATCCTTCACTGGTGTAAGAAACAAAAATCCCCTTACCAATTGTGTTTGGATGCTGTGAGACAGAGTGCTCATTTCTCACAGAAACTCTGTACCTAAAAGTCTTTCTTGGACTCTTTATAGTCACCGAACCAACATTGAGCCCACGGTATGTATTCAGGATTGGAAACTTCTGTTAATTAATCCAGCATTTCTAAATGTTGGTTGATAAGTAGATTCAATAGCTTTGTCAATTACATGATAGTTTGTTTCAGGGAGTTTTGAATTAGACACTTAGTATGTCTGGACAAACCTACAGAAGTTCAGAGCATAATGATAAACACCAAGTGAAAAAATATGTGACTCGCAAGAGTTAAAGGTTGGC
Source organism: Petromus typicus (assembly GCA_004026965.1). Classification (NCBI taxonomy): domain Eukaryota; kingdom Metazoa; phylum Chordata; class Mammalia; order Rodentia; family Petromuridae; genus Petromus; species Petromus typicus. The sequence continues at coordinate 7,203 of PVIR01012113.1, read as the reverse complement.
TCTTTTTCAGCAGCCCTCCCTTCTGAGGTGCACTTTTGCATTTTGAGTCACTTTTGATGAAGGACTATGCACATGGTGTCTGGTTAAGAAAACACTGAGTAGAACTCATCCCCATTAGTTGTGTTAGAAAGGACCTTGACAGGGCACAGGTATTAAAGACGTGTTAAATATTTTTTAAAAAGTACATTAGGCAAGGTGGGAAAATTTGAACATCAGGAGAAAAATAGTTACAATGGAATAATACGTAAATTAACATTTGTAAGTTTGTAGTGATTCCAGAACAGTCAAGCATTTATCCTGTCCTTTCCATTCTTCTTTGTAGCCAAATAGCAGATGAATAAAAGTTCTTCCTTATAGAAGACTGGCAGATAGTAAATGAAGAAGTAATGATAAAAGAAAGAGTATTATTGTTTGCCATTACACCAGTGGCTCACGGAAATGATACCAATGAGTCTGTTTAGCTAGTAAATGACTGGCTGATGGGAAAACTTTTTTTTTTGAGACAGGGTCTCGCTTTGGAGTTTAGGCTGGCCCTGAGCTCAGCCTCAAACTGATCACAGCAGTCCTCCTGCCTCTGCCTCCCGAGTGCTGGGATTACAGGCGTGAGCCACCACGCCCGGCACTGTGGTATGTGGTACTGGTTGCTGCTGGGCGTGAGTCTGCACACCCAGTATGGTATGTGGTTACCGGGGATCAAACCTGGGGGTTGCTGCTGGGCGTGAGTCTGAACACCCAGTATTGTATGTGGTTACCGGGGATCGAACCCGGGTCCTTGTGCTTGCAAGACAGACGCCGGAACCATTGAGCTAAATCCCCAGCCCTGATGGGAAAACTTTTAACAGATTGATCAACCTACCAACACTTGAAACCTCCAAAAAACTTTCACTCATCCTAAAGAGAGAGAACCATATACTATTGTACCTTCTAAAAGTGAAAAAGGAGATTATCCAGTACAACCTGTAAAATATTCAGAACTACAAAGTGAACGTAATGCTTACTTAAGCTTCCAAATTTAACTACCTCATGTAGAAGACATGAGGGGAGAGGGACGTGTGAACAGCATAGAGATGTAATCAGCAAAGTCCAAAACGTAGGAAACACTGCAAGACAGCCCGGTTTCTTCAACAAATAAATTGTTAGAAAAAGTTAAAGAAGGGAACCTATACATGAAAAAAAACCTATGAGAAATACAGTGGTATGTAGACTTTCTTGCTTGCCAAGACAATGGTTTTCTAAAAATGTGGAAGGATTATAAAAAAAAAAAAAAATAACAGCAAAAAGTCATTTTTTTATCAGTACCTGCAAAAGCATTTAGAGATGAAGTGATATGCCTATGATCTGACTCAAAATAATCTGTTGGCAGGTTATTGATAATATAACAGGAATGCCCATCAAACAAGATGGGCTATGAGTTGCTCACTGTTGAAACTCTCTGACAAGGAAGTAGAGGTTTATTATATACTTTTGTATAATACAAAGACCCCAGTCTTCTACAAATCAATGTACTTTTTGTTGTTGAATGATCACTTTTGAAATAGAATCTCTTAAGTTTGAAAAATAAGTTACCTGCTTTTAATGTTCCTGCATTTGCAGTATATGTGCAGTACTGAGTGTAACTAAGCAAGTTCTGGAAAGAGATTTGTCTCATTAGTTAAGATCTATTTTAATCTTTGTATCATCCTAGAAACCAGGAGCTAATTTTTACCACTGTTTGTCCAGGTCAATGCAGGGCTGATACTCTATGAGCATATAGATCATGAGAACACCACCTGGACCGTGGAGGACTCTTTTGCATTCACAGTATCCTCTCCACCTGCTGCAGTTCTAGGCCCTGAGGAGTTCTCTATTAACATTTCATATGAAATTAATGAGCCTGGTAGGCACGGCCGTCTGCTCACAAATGCAGATAATGCTACTGAGAAATGGTAAGTGCTTTATCTGTATCAAAGAAAGGAAAATTTGAAAATAAACCTTCCCTTTTGTCAATACCATTATAATAACCTCTGAAATAAAACTGAACAGTTATAAGGAACTGTTATTTGCATGGCCTCTTTCTCTGGGCCTCTTCTCTTTCCTTTTTGTCAGCTTAATGGTTGAACTGGGGAAAGAATTGTAATTTGGCTTTAAATTATTCTCTTTATATCTCCAATTGAATCATGCCTATAACTGAACATTGTGGATAGAAAAATAGGCTAAGTTCTTGACCTTGCAAGGCAGGCACTGGAACCACTGAGCCAAATCCCTGGCCCTTAGGCTAAGTTCTTAAAAGGAAAGGGGTATTGAAAGCTGCACCTGTTTTCACGGCAAGAGAAAGTCCAGAAGTAGCTAAGTTAGGAAATTAAATTGTAAGTGAATCTGAAGCTTTTAAAGTGCACTTGCCTGAAGTGTTCACTTGATTGTGTATGTGCTTGTATTTACATTTTACTTTTTTCATATGGTTTGGGTAGCAGTATTAATTGAGGCACTTGAGTAACCAAAGCCCTTCGAAGGTTGCACCAGAAGAGGCAGATGTGAAGGAGAAGGCCATACTGAAATTGCCATCTGGAGGTTCTAATGAAATGCCACTTGTTCTTCACGTCTGTGTCTTACCAGGAGCTACTGTCAAGGAGGGAGAGAAAGTTGTAATTGACCAATCAAAATTAGATGCTTCCAACCTCTTATTCAAATTACCCAAATCTCGGCGTTCTTCCCACGAAGTTTGGTTCCAGGTTACATCTGTTCCTCACCATGGAACCATTATGGTTGGAGACAGACGAACCCAATTTCTCCCAGGATGACATTAATAGATTTGGAATAATATACCTTCATGATGACTCTGAATCGCTGGCTGATAGTTTTGCCTTTGCTGTTTGGTCAAATGAAAAGAGCAAGCCTGCCACCGAACCAGTGAGGGGCTTTCTGGAAGAGTTGTTTAATGTCACTGTCACTCCTGTGAATGACCAGGCACCAGAACTGAAAACTAAAAGACTCCGACTGCAAGTACTGCAGGGCAGTAGCTTGGTTGTGGGACCAGAAGCTCTGAAAGTGGAGGATCCAGACACTCCCCCAGATGAGATCAGATATACGATCATACGGGACTCCAATAATGGCTTTTTGGCAGTGGCTAACTATTCGGATGTACCTTGTCACCAGTTTACACAAGCTGACATTGACAGCTGTCAGGTGTGGTTCATACAGGGTGGAAGCCCTTCCTCCGGAGTGTTTTACTTTAGTGTGACTGATGGCAAACACCGTCTTCCCTTCAAGCTCTTCCACCTGGATGTCATCCCTGGCTCCATCACCCTTGTGAACCTCACTGACTTACTTCTCCCACAGGCCAGACAATTGTCTCCATCACCAGTGCTCATCTGGCAGCATTTACCAATGGGAGGAGCCCCCAGATCAATTCCAGGGTAGTAAGACCCCTCCAGAAAACGGGCACCTGCTGATTGAAAACCAGGTGGTCACTAGGTTTGTCCAGGAGGATTTGGACACAGGAAGACTTTCTTACCGTGTGACAAATCTCACAGCCTCCGAGGACAAGCTCCATTTCTCACTGTTCACATCAGAAAGCAATCTGACAGGGCAAAGCCTGGGCATCCGGGTGCAGCCTCGCCTGCGTGTTAGGGCAGATCTGAAAGTTGCCAACAGAGTGGCTCATCAGCTGTGAAGAAAGGACTTTGATGCCAGTGAACTTGCTCACATGACCAAGAGTGATCCCAAATTTGAGGTGACAGAACCCCCCGTCCACAGAAGACTTGTACGCAGGGTGGTTCGGAGCAGCAGGATGAAAGATGCCACGCTGTTCACTCAGACGGATGTTGACCAAGGACTGTTGGTGCTTGATGCACATGCTAATCTCAGCGGCACTGATGTGCTGAATGACTCCTTCACATTCCTGCTCAGGGCAAACCATGTACAGCCAGCAGTAGGTCATCTCCCCTTCACCATAGTGCCGCCGGACCTCGTACATTTGCAGACTTTTACACCAGATGTTCCTTTAGTCACTGCAGAGGACCTCGGGACCTCAGTGGTTTCACAGAAAAACCCTGCAGTTTCTTCAGGATTCACAACACAAACAGAAACTCAAGAGAGGCTGACCCAGGCCAGATGGCAGGGAGCAGGTCCCCAGGGACAGCGCAGTGGTGCAGAGCCAGATGTGGATGGCACGATCTCTCCCGTGGGGGTCATTTGGCCACCAGCTGCCGCCAAAGTCCGCCCTGGGGCACCGGCTCAGCCCAGAGACACTAGCCACCCTCTGAAGCTCATCATAGCCTTGGCTGTAGTGTTCCTCCTGCTGATCGTGACTTCTGTGACCTTGTGTATCTGGCTGCTGGGCCAGAGAGAAGAAAAGGCAAAACCACTTACTAAGCCCCAGACCAACAAAGCACCCACAGCCCCAAGTTATAAGGCAGAAAGAAGTATAACTGTTCCATCTGTCATAGTGACGCCCCTCATCCAAAGCTCCAGCAGCACTCGGGCTGGTCTGCTCAGGGCTCTACAGTGTGAGCAGGTGGACTCCACACTGGTTGAACTAGTTGGAAAATGTGCTTCTTGGGAGACCTGGGTGAATCTGGATCCCAACATGGTCAAGCTCTGCCGACAAACAAACCCCACGTTGAAACACAACCAGTACTGGGTGTAAGTGGAGGGCTGGTGTTTGACTGACTGCCTGTTTTGTAGAAATACTAGAACAGGCACTGGGAATTAATGGAAAAATAAAGAGAAGAAAAAGAAAGAAGAGAAAAGAAAAGGAAAGGAAGGAAGAGAAAGATGCTGATTGAATTTAAAAAAAAAAAGCCCAGCTATGCTGTCCACTCAGTGCTAAGCAATAGCCCAAGATTAGATGTTGGTCGATGTTTATTGTAACTTGTATATCTCTCCTGAGCTTTCCGTAATAAGCCTTCTTCCAAACATCCTTCCTCTGGACTTCACCTTTGTAATATACAACACATATAAATCTTTTTGATATTTAAATCCCTTTCCAGGGTACTGCTGATCAGCTTGGCTCCACTATAAAAGGCAGTATTAACACAGGACATAGAATTAATATTTTTTTTCCCATACTTGGGTTCAAACTCGGGCCCTTGTTGCTTGTAAGGTAGGCATGATACTACTTGAGCTAAATCCCCGGCCCAAGGAAGGACTTAGATATGTTTCATTGAAAATTCATGTCTTCCGAGTGAGTCAGCAGGAAGAATAAGAATTATCTCAGCAGTAGGAGAGGAAGTTTACCACCTAAATGTGTTAGTGTATGTAGTGTCTGTAATGTTTAGTTTCCCAACACAGGAATTGCCTTGACGCTCCAGATAAGAGGACATTCAGCCCTCCTTGGAAGATAGTCACTGTACGTGGTAGTGCCTCAGTTCACGAATGTTTCTGTTTGTAAACAATTTTGTGCAGAACAAAAGCATCTGGCAGTGTTTTACTTCTGTTCCTCAGCTCTGCATTGAGGATGAACATGATCACAGCTCTTTTCCCCACGTAAACACAAACACAGCCATCTCCTCCCCAAATGTAAAGTGTCCTAAGTTCAGAAAGAGAGATACTGCTGAATTGTGTTTCATCAGGAAGCTTTATCTATTCTGATTTGTAAAATCAAGCTTAGCATACCAAAATATTTAAAGCACTAAAGGATACAACTTCTGTGAGATGTTTTTTTTATGTCTCAATTTGGCTTTATTTTACCACAGATTGAAATAAAGACAATTTATATTTGAATGGTTCAATTTTTCCTACCATTACTCAACTCCAGGATCAGCATGTATAATTGTAAATTGAAGTTATTAGTACTTACATTAGGAAAGCTTTGGACTGAAAATCACAAGACAGCCACTGCAAATAGTTTAAGTAGGGGACCGGAAAACTCTTTCTAGAAGGAGTAACATGGTAAAGATTTTAGGTTTTGTGGGCCACATGTGGTCTCTGTCATTCATTCTTGTTTTTGAATGACCTTTAAAAAATGTAAAAGCAATTCTTAGTTTTTGAATTTGGCATGTAGACTCTATAGTTTGTCAGTCGTTGGTTTAAGCAATGAAAATATTGAATTATCTCAGTGAGTATTGTGAAATTGGAGGTTCCAGCGCTAGTACAGCACTTCAAGGTTGTCTTCAAAAACTGATCTCTTCTTCTCCCTGGTTCACTTTCCCCAAGCTGTAGCTACTTCTTTTGTTCAATCCCTGTGTTGTGACTTGTGATTGGCAGTGGAGGAAAGAAAGATACTCTAGAACAGTGTTTTCTTCAAGAGAGTCTTGTTTTATCATTACTTAAAAAATTTTTGTTTTACAAGGTTAATTTCTCCTTATAATGTTTTTCCTTTAGTGGCTCATTATTTGAAACTAGTCAACATGATTCCTATCTCTCAACCAATCACTGGCAGACACATGGCAGCCTTATGGGCAATAGTCTCTTCTAGGACTGAAAGAGCCCTCTACATAAGACATCAATGGATCAGTCCTCTGTGTAAAGAAAGAAAAATGAAGGGATAGCAATTAGATAAGCACTGAACATAATGTACTGCAATATGCCAGAGGTGATGAAATACTTGGGAAACAAAGATTTTGATATTTTAAATTATTGTCCACTACTAATGCCTCCTTTTCATTTTAGTGATTCTCTTACAGCCAGAGGCTAGTGTTCTAGGAGTGGTGGTGGAGGTGGAGTGGATGGTGATGAGTGTTATGCTCTATTGAAGATACTGGTAATGACTGCAGATAGTTTCGGTTTCCCACAATACTGTTGGATTATGTTGCAGGCATCTACTAAGTAGAGACCAACCAGGCTGCCACATATCCTGCAATGCATAGAACAGTCTGCCAGAACAATGAATTATCCGGTCCCCAAATGTCAACAGTACTGAGCTTGGGAGACTTTAATTTAAGGTATAATGAAGAGTTTTTGTAGATCTGTTGAAGGATTAATACACTCATTACTAAGTCTAGAGAAAAAATTATGTTCTAAAATAGAATACAGAAGTAATTCCATAGTATGTTTGAAACTCTGACTAATGGTACACGTACATTTTTAAAAAGATGTATTAAAAAGCAAATAAAAATTAACAATCCTCATTTCTGTATGCTCTTTGTTTAAGGAAAAGATTTTTGCCTATGATAACAGGTGGAACACATGAGAAAAATAATGACATAGGTTATTTAGAAAGATAAAGATGTTGTCAGTGTCCCCAAAAGCATCAAGTCTTTAATGTGTTTCATACAGAAAATAACT
>PVIR01012112.1:0-45529 GCA_004026965.1 Petromus typicus | reverse complement strand
TATAGAGTTTAAATATATCGTAAAACAGAGAAATGGTATATAATTTCCAAGTTAATATATTCATGAAATTTTTGAGGAGAAATATTTCCAAGCATATTTGTTCATGAATCTTAGGGTTCCATTTTATGATACTGTCAGATATTTCTCAATAGATTTTAAAAATAAGGAATAAAAATGCATAGGAGGTGCATACTTTTTATCTTACCAACCATTTGCAATAGTTTTTCCATATCCTTACCTACTTTTTTTGATGTTTTTGATATAGAGCTATTCTCTGTATTATTCATAGATTATTGTTCTAAGTTTAACATTTTAGCCTAGTTATTTCAGGAGGTTTACTAGGTTTGTTTTTTGTTTGTTTGTTTGCTTTTTAGCAAATCTTTACACTGTTTTCTTACCTCCAACACTAAAAGACTAATTGGGGCTGATGCTGTAAATATGTTAAATGTATAAAACTGCGTATTTACATTCCTTCATAGCTCACTAGCTCTGGTTCTCTTTAACTTCTAGAGTTTTTAGAGACTACACGTTTCTGTGTCTAGTTTCCATACACTTGCTGTAATGGTATCATCCTAATTGTTTGTTATCCCTGGACTGTCTTCTGTGTGCCTATGTCCAACAAGTCTGTGTCACATCTTTGGATGATATCTTTTCAGCATCTGCCTGGTGAGCTGTTTTCATCCTCTCTCAACATAGGTGTCTCCCTTTCACTTAAGCTTGAGATATTCTCTGCTTGAGAATATCTCATCTTTTCCTCACTAGTAACAGTGCTTCAAGGGGGCTATCCTAGATGACTTCCAGTGCCCTATATGATGATCCTGTTGCCTCTTAATAATAAGTTTGACTTACAGCTGATGCTTATTATTTTATTCATGGTGACATGATATAATTCTTATAATTACCTACTCTTTTGGCTACATAAGTTAGGTTATTTGGATTTGTTGAGGGCTTCAGTGTTTTATTGTTTCTAACTTGTCCTTGACTTCCAAGAATTATATTCTAATATTATTGGAAAACAATATGGTTGAATAAAGAACAAAAATGATGCTTTTGGAGACATCTGTATTTAAAGCATGATTATGGCGCTTGTTAATTGGCTTACCTTTAGATGATCTCTCAGTCAGAAATCTCTTGTATGAGTTGGAGGTGGTGGTACTCATTTTTTTCTTTTAAAAGCTTTATTGATACTGTAGGTTGGGGAGGCAGTCTTCATTGTTGTGGGTTGAACCCAGGACTTAGGATATATTAGGTAGGAATTCTAAAGTCTTGCAACCAGGGAAACATTTTCCATCTTGCAAATAATGAATATGAAAGGACTTTAAACTTCATTGATATTTTTATGGTGTGTGTTTTAGATTTGTCCTCCTGAGATTGGTTTTCAGAGTTTGACCAGTAATTTTTAAAGTAATTAAAACAGCATAGAAGAGATGCCTAGTTTCATGGCAATATTTTGACTTGAAATGTGTATGTTCTGTTTTTCAGTTAGGACCAAGGACTCATTGGAACCGTAGGCGTATATAAATTTATTCCTGAAAAATCATATCTACTTTAATTTTAAAAATTTAGTCCAAAGGTAGCAGCTCTCAAAAAGTGGTTCTAGGCCCAGAAGCAGCACATGGGAATTTGTTGGCATGCAAGTTGTTTGGTTCACCCCAGACCTAACTGAGTCCGATACCGTGGAGGTTGGAGCTCACTCATTATTTTGTGTTTTCATGCTGAAGTTGAGAGTGCTAGTCTGTACTTTGTTTTTCTCTTTTAAGAAATATTTCTTTACTTTTCCTATTTCAATTAAGTGTTTTAAAGTGACCTGCTTTTATCACATCCTTGAAAACATTTCATTTAATATTTAAGGACGCAAGACCTTTTCCTTTGTTTTCATGGTTTATCTAATACTATATTTAATTAAATTAGATAATTGCAATAACAAAATTATTCTAGTATAGTTTTGGAGCAAATAATACTGTTCTGGACGAAGGTACAAACCAGCATTTGGGAGCAGAAGTACAAGGGGCATACTGAAGAGGAGCCCACAGGCTGAGTTCTCTGTGTGCCACGGGCATCTGTTAGTGTGGCTGGAGAGAACATGGGGAGTGTGGACTCAGACAGCCTCTTGGGTACGTGAAGGTTAAATCAGAGAGCTTCATAATTCTTTTTTCTAAGTACGTAGGCTTATAAATTTCTCTGATCCATTTATTTTTATACCTTTTAGTTTAAAATGTATATTTTATTACTTTTGCTTTCAGTTTTCTTGGCTGGATCTTGGAGTTTTAAATTTGTTTCTAACAGTTCTCGGGCATCTCAGGTCCTATTGTGGAAAAATCAAGAAAACCCAGCAGTTCATATAGAAAACTGTTGCGACAACACACAAGACATTGCACACATAGTAGCAGATAGCTTGAGATAGAACCATGGAAATCTGTATTCCTTGCCCAAGCTTAGAGCTTTATCCTAACATATAGACCTAATTGATTTTAGACAAACCGTTTAGTTGTATGTGGAAATTATTCCTTCTAAAATGCAATAGAAGTTTCTTTAGAAATTAATTATGCGAGTTGATTTGAATCCTGGCTTTTACATTAAACACATTACTCTTTGCCAACATACTGGGTGGAGTTTTGAATAAACTGCTTTTTGGTGTATGTTTTAATTGTATATTTTATTTATTTGGTTTTTTTTGAGACAGTCTCGCTTTTGTAGTTCAGACTGGCCCTGAACTCCCTATACAGCCCAGGCTAGCCTCAAACTCAGCACTGTTCCTGCGTGAGCCTCCTGAGTTCTGGGATTGCAGGAATGAACCATCATGTCCAGCCTTGTGGTATGTGGTACCAGGGATCGAACTTGGGACCTTGTGCTTGCAAGCAAACACTAAAACCACTGAGCTAAATATGCAGCCCTTAATTATATATTTTAAACTATATTGCCAACCTCACAAAAGGCAAGGTCCTGAATAAGCTCACTAAGCTCTGTCATCTAATTACTACAATACCTGGATCATAGTAAATACTATACAACATTAATAGGATGCTATATAATTTGAGGAAAATAAATATATGACAGTAACATAATAGTTAACCAGTAAAACAGCAACTCTAGTCCTACTGAAGCTATTCAGCTATCAATTTGTTTTGTTTGCTATTCAATGCTTTGCAACTTAATAAGTTAGTAAGTAAGTTACTATGTTTGCAACTTAGTAAGATAGTAGTAAAATTATAGCTGCCAAACTTTGACTTAGAAAGATATATTGATAAATTGCTTAAATAGACTAAAATTTTTTTAAGGGTTAAAATGTAAAGCCATGTTTGGTATGCATAGCATAATTGCAATTCTGTATTTAAAATTTTGTGTTGCTGTGTGGAATATAATATTAGAGCATAAATCATAAAGTAATTACTAAATAAAATTTGAATAATAACTCTGAGCTGATGATATTAATGTAATATTTAGGTAACCCATGAGGGTGTTGTCATATAGATATTTGAGGATTCGGAAAATGGAGGTAGGAAAGCTGGTGACATCATGCCTGAGGTCATTTCAAAGTAGAACGTGATGGAACTGGGCTTTGACTGTGGTGTGTTTACCAGTGAAGACCAAGCTTTTCAGTACTACTTTACACAGTATTATCCAGTGCCTTAGTCTTCACAGCCAGCTTTCAAAAACCTCTCTTCCTGTCAATTCCAGAGATAACACTCAATAACTTGACAACAGTGACCTTTCTAAACAAATATAGAGTGTTACAGAACCAGATGGCCTAAGATTATATTTTATTTTTTTCACAAAATAAATTACCTTCTCTGCTACTGATAAAGTCCAAAAAGACCCCTTATGTCTCGGGACCTCATCAGGCCACATGGCCAGCCAATGCCCTTTATCATATACTCTTGGGTACAGAGCCTTATGCCTTCATACTGTAATTTAGATTAGGGGCTAATGAAAGGGCAAGAAGCTGATTTATTAGATCATTCTGCTGTGTAGTGATAGCAGTAAATTTGGTGGGACTTGGACACAGAATGGCAGTATGACTGTGTCTTGTTAAGTAAATGTAAACAATCAGTTGAAAGCTGATTTATAATTTAATAAACTTAGCTATTAGGCATTTTTTTTTTCCTTCTGGCAGATAGGACTATTTTTTTAATAATCAGCAGTCCTATAGGACTATTTTTTTAATAATCAGCAGTCCTATACTTGACCATTCAAACTCTTAGTGGGAATTTTTGTGATAGTATTACACAAATATATGAGATTGTAACAAAAAAGTAAGGAAACAAATTTTATGTATATGGGGGGTGGTAGGGTGGGTAGGGCTATGGGAAAAAATGAGAATTAAGTTGTGTCTTATACTGGTACAAATCCCCATTATGGAGTGCAATCATGATGTGTATATTTAATGTACTAATAAAGATAAAATTTAAAAAAATTCTGAATTAGAAACAAATTACTACTAGGCACATAATCATAAATACACTTTCTATAAGCTCAGTTACGCATAGTAAATTTCAATCAGATCAGTTTACATAGGGTAGGGGTAGAAATATTTTGAAGATATGTTGAAGCCAAACTTGTACTTTATGCGAAATTACAGAATCCAAAGAAGCCCTGAACTTGGTGTTAGGAGGCTTGTTTCTGAGATGTGGTTTTACCATCACTCTTCAAAGATCCTTGAGTGAGTGAAGTAAATTTCAATGTCTTGATATAAAAATGAGACTGGAATAATTGATGATGTACTGCAAGATTTTCCTGAGGACCAAGTGAGGGGTAAGGTGACAAAGGTATAAATGGTTGCTATTATAATTGTGTCAGGATTTAATATGCAGTGGTAATTTTCCTGAGTTACAAGTAGGACAGACTTGCCTTTAAAGTTGCTGTGCACTTCAGTGATTTGGATCAAGTCACTCTAGTCTTTTTAGGAGTCAGACTCTTGCTTGACTAAAATAGAGTGGTGAGTAGTGAGATTTACATTAATGTAGATGCTATTTAAAGGTCTTATTACTAGCGATGGAGTAGAAAACGTAGCATTATCATGAACAGGTTTCAGAAAGAAAAAAGTAGCTAGAGGCTTCTTATCTGTTCCCAAAAACCTTAGTGAGGTGAATATTCAACAGAAAATCAGAATATTAAAGCTAGAAAAGTCATTGAAGGAATGCATGTTCTCTCTGTCATTTAAAGACAAGGATTGCTTCCTTGTTAGATTTTTATCATATCTTCTGTGTTTGTATGCATAGAAGATGAGACTATCACCAGTATCATCAATTCTGAAGGATGACAAAAGTCCTGTAATTTTGGTACATACAGAGTTCTGAAAATGTCATGTCATGTCAGGAGATTGCTCTCGAAGTAGTATCAGGCTACCAAAAGAATCTAAACTTTATTGTTAGAAGTCAAGATGCAGTCTTAATCTTGTCTGTTATTAGTTTGTGACAGTGGAAATTTTCCTTAGTGTTTGATGCATTGTGCCCATTTAACTATTTCCTTTCTTTACTTACTTCATAAGTTATATCTGTGTTTGTACTGTGTCAGTCTGGCTTTCCATTTTCATATGTTGTTCTTTAGGTCTGCAGCATGATTGATTTTTATATTGTTTATAATAATGGTTCTTTGCATTTGTTTCTTGTTTAACAAATTTGATACTAGGAAAATACAAAAATATTCTTCAAGATTGAGGGGAGGCTTTTTTTTTTAGGTGAAACAATTTTTCTTTATTCATAAAGGATCATTACAATGTTTTCTCCTGTGGACTTAATTTTTTTGACCTTGTAACTCTGTGTGTGTGTGTGTGTGTGTGTGTGTGTGTGTGTGTGTGTTTCTAAACATGGTTTCCTTTTTTGTAGTTCAGGCTGGCCGTGAGCTCAGCCTTACACTCACACTAATCCTCCTGCCTCTGCCTCTGAAATGCTGGGATTAAAGGGGTGAGCCACCACACCTGTCACTGTAGTATGCAGTTTTGATTGCTGGTAGGTGTGATTCTCCACACCCAATATTCTTGTATGTGTTTGCTGGGGATTGAACCTGGGCTCTTGCACTTGCAAGGCAGGGGCTGGAACCACTGAGGTTATCCCCAGCCCCGTAACTGTATACTTTTTTTAAAAATTTAATCTTTATGGGTACATTATGAATACACATCACCATCGCATTCAACTTTGAGAGTTTGTACCAGAATATGATATGACTTGATCTCATTTTTCCCCTTTCTCCCCACCCTGCAACCCCCTACCCCTTATATACATAAGCTTTGTTTCCTCTTTTCTTTATTATTACCACATTCATTTTCCCCTCATTATTTACTCCTGCATGCTCTTCCCTTTTAAATATTTTCTATTTCACAATATCAGCCATACATACTACAACTCATTTACAACTTCATTTTCTCATACCAAAGAAAAGATACGATATTTACACATCTGTGACGTGTTTATTTTGCCTGTGAGAAGGACCTCAGGGTACATCCATTTGAGTATGAATGACTCGATCTTATCATATTTAATGGAGGAGTAATACTCCATTCTATAAAAGAACCACATCTTCTTTATCCAGTCTCCAGTTGATGGACATTTGGGTTGTTTCCAAGATTCAGCAGTCACAAACTGAGCTGCTATAAACATGGGTGCACATATGTCTCTGTGAAATGAATCTTTTAATTCCTTAGTGTATATACCTAGCAGAGCAAGAGCTGGGTCAAATGGGCCTCCAATCCTAGCTTTTTGAGGAATCTCCACACTGATTTCCACAGAGGTTGTAGAAGTCTACATTTCCACCAGCAGTGGAGAAGGGTTCCCTTTTCTCCATAGCCTCGCCAACATTTGTTGCTGGCCAATTCTGAAATAGCAGCCATTCTTTGCAGAGTGAGATGAAATCTCAGTGTTGTTTTTATCTGCATCTCTCAAATGATCAGTGATGTTGAGCATTTCTTCATATTCTTCAAAAAGATTATACACCCTGACCAAGTTGGATTCATCCCAGGTATGCAAGGATGGTTCAACATACATAAATCAATAAATGTTATACACTATATTAACAGACTCAAAGACAAAAACCATATGGTCATCTCAATTGATGCAGAAAAAGCATTTGACAAAATACAACCCCCATTTATGTTTAAAACCCTACAGAAGATTGGAATAGATGGCCTCTATCTCAAACTATGAAAGTTATCTATGAGAAACCATCAGCCAGCATCAGACTAAATGGTCAAAAATTGAAACCTTTCACACTAAGATCACGAACAAAACAAGGATGTCCTCTGTCACCACTTCTGCTCAATATAGTTCTGAAAATATTAGCCACAGCAGTTAGGCAAGAGAAAGAAATAAAAGGAATAAAGATAGGGAAAAAAAGAAGTTAAATTGTCATTATTTGCTGATGACATGATACTCTATCTAGAGGATCCTAAAAACTCAATTAAAAAACTTCTGGACCTAATCAAATTTAGTTGCATAGCTGGATACAAGGTAAATGTTCAAAAATCAATAGCCTTTGTATACATAAACAGTAGACACACTGAGATAGAAATTGGGAAGTCAGTCCCTTTCACAATAGTGCCCCCCCCAAAAAAAATCTAGGAGTCAATCTAACAAAGGAGGTGAAAGACCTCTACTCTGAAAACTATAACACTCTGAAAAAGGAGATAGAAGGTGATATCAAAAAATGGAAAGTCATACCTTGCTCCTGGGCAGGAAGAACCAATATTGTCAAAATGGCTATACTCCCAAAACTACTAAACAGATTCGGTGTAATCCCAATTGAAATCCCAACAGCATATTTCACAGATCTAGAGAAAAAAAAATCCAAACTTTCATCTGGAACCACAAAAGACCTAGAATAGCAAAAACAATTCTAAGCAACAGAGACATGGTGGGGGTATTACAACCCTGAACCTGAAACTATACTATAAAGCCACCGTGATAAAAACTACATGGTACTGGCAAGGTAGCAGACCTGAGGATCAGTGGAGTATATTAGATGATCCAGAAACTACTCCAGATACACTGAGCCACCTCATCTTTGACAGAGGAGCCAGAAATCCTCAGTGGAAGAAAGATAGCCTCTTTAACAAATGGTCCTGGAAAAACTGCGCTTTAACCTGCCAAAGACTAAAGCTAGACCTATCTCTCACTGTGTACCAAGCTAAAATCAAAGTGGATAAGATACCTAAATATTAAAACAGACACTCTAAACCTGCTGCAAAACAGGTAAAGTAAAACTCTTGAAGACATTGGCTTAGGGAAAGACTTCTTGAATAAAACCTCTATAACACAAGAATTGTCAGAAAAAAAAAAAATCAACAAATGGAATCTCATTCTTTTAAAAAGCTTCTGCACATGGGGCCGGGGAGTTAGCTCAGTGGTTCCGGCGCCTGTCTTGCAAGCGCGAGGACCTTTGTTCGCTCCCCAGTATCCACATACCATACTGGGTATGGTGACTCACGCCTAGCAGCAACCAGTACCACATACCACAATGCTGGGCGTGGTGGCTCACGCCTGTAATCTCAGCACTCGGGAGGCAGAGGCAGGAGGATTGCTGTGATGTGAGTTGGAGGCCGAGCTCAGGGCCAGCCTGAACCACAAAGCGAGACCCTGTCTCAAAAAACCGTCTGCACAGCAAAGGAAACCACCAACAGAGCAAAAAGACAACCAACAATGTGGGAAAGAATCTTTATCGGCTATTACTCAGACAAAGGGCTACTATCTAGAATATATAAAGAGCTCAAAAAAAATCAGCCCACCCAAATTTAAAGACCCAATTCAAAAATGGGCATGTGAAATGAACAGATACTTTTCAGAGGAAGAAGTAAGAGCAGGAGTAGGCTTTTGACAAATTAAATGCTTAAGATTTTAGTTCAGGTATAGTTTGTGAGAACTACTTTTATTATCATGTAACAATTTTAAAATCTCATTCTATTAAAATATCAGTTTTTTGTTACTTATTTTGTAAATTTCAATTTATCTATGTCGATTTCCTTATATTAGGGGTTAAAATTTCATTAGCAGAAGAATATATTAAGGACATTTTAAAAATACATAGTAGAAAAGCAGAAGAGGAGCTCTTTGGAAGAAAATAACAGTAAAATAGTGTTTAATAAATTAAAACTGTGTGAAAAATTACAAAGAATATTTATATAATCAAGAATAATGACCTTTCTATACCTTTCAGAACATGTTGAGAAATTCTGCCCTTTATATGTTGAGTTTGTTTTTCTAAGACTTATTTCTTTTCAGGCTACTTTGTATCTGGAAAATTATGTGTGTTGATCCTTAATTTTGTAAAAAGAAAATTCAAAGCCAATTGTTACTCATTTACATTCTTAGAGGATTAGACTGGAAAATGGGAGATTGGTAATTAAAGAGACTAATACATGAAAATAGAAATTCATGATTTAGTTAGTGTTTTCTATGGCATTTCAACTTTAAAACTCTTTTCTCTGTCTCTCACTTTGTTAATAAATGAACAGAATTTCTCACTTAATCATCTGTAGCATATTTTCATTAGAACCAATAGCGTAGATTTTCATTTGAATTCTTACACAAATTTGTGTGTGATGCTTTGCATCTGTGTAAATTTGGCTATATTAATTAGAGAATGGATAGGCATGCCAGTTGTTTGAAATACTGGGTTGATGGTAAAAATAGGATACAAGTGTGTACTTTTACATTTTTCTACTTGTTTCTACATTGTTCTCAGAATATTTAATATTTTGTAATGAAATTAAGGTTTTTTGGAAAAATAGAAAACAGTAGTACGAGAAATGTTTTTAGTTGTCCAAGAGTAATGTTGCCTTAAATAAAACTAGATCTTCATGGTTGACAGCCGCAGATAATTAGCTTTTTCTTTCTTAACAAAGGAAGCAAATGGAACCATAAGACATTCACTGCCTTTTCTGTCATCATCATAATAATGTATGTATTTAACTTCTGCAGTTCCTTAAATTTATTTAGTGCTAAGCTGCCTATGTTACATATAATAGGAGTGTCAAGTGAAGCTGCAGCAGGTATTTGTGTGGCAAAAGGGATTGATGATTGACAGCAAAGTTTCTCACAACAAGCAGTGTTGTGCAACTCAAAAAGGGCTAGACACATAATTCTTAAAATTGTAGGGCTGGGGATATAGCTCAGTGGTTCTGGCACCTGCCTTGTAAGCTCAAGGACCAGGGTTCGATTCCCAGTAACCACATACAGTACTGGGCGTGGAGACCCAAACCCAGCAGCAATCAGTACCACATACCACAGTGCCAGGCGTGGTGGCTCACACCTGTAATCCCAGCACTCAGGAGGCAGAGGCAGGAGGATTGCTATGATTTGAGTTTGAGGCTGAGCTGAGGGCCAGCCTGAAATACAAAGCAAGACCGTGTCTCAAAAAAAAAATTGTAGCACAGATTCCTGCAATGAATTTTGAAAAAGGTTTGTCACTTGGTATATTTTAATGTCTTTGTGTGCTTAGCTGTGGTGAGGAGTAGAGATGGACAGCATCTCACCTAACTGCTGTATATCAGGGAAATTCATTTTAAACATAGTAGTATTTAAAATTGATGGGCTGGGGATTTAGCTCAGCAGTTCCGGTGCCTGTCTTGCAAGCGCAAGGGCCTGGGTTCGATTCCCTGGTTAACCACATACAATATTGGGCATGGAGACTCACACCCAGCAGCAACCAGTACCACATACCACAGTGCCGGGCGTGGTGGCTCACACCTGTAATCCCAGCACTCAGGAGGCAGAGGCAGAAGGATTGCTGTGATGTGAGTTGGAGGCTGAGCTCAGGGCCAACCTGAACTACAAAGCAAGACCCGGTCTCAAAAAAAAAAAAAAAAAAATTAAAATTAAAATAAAACAAAATAAAATAAAATTGATGCCTCCAAATTGCAGATTTGGTAATAACTTTTTACTAAGTAACTGAAAATTTCCTCCAGCTGTAACTGATTTACTGGATTTAAAGAACCCTAATCTTTATCTTTTCAAGCAAAGATTTGAAAACTATAAATTGAACTGTTTTGTATTAAAAACATTTGTAGCACATAATGTATTTCTGTGGGGAGTTAGTACATCTGCATAATATATCTCAGTTCTTTTTTAAACCCATATTGATATGTCTGTAAACTTTGAGAAACTGGAAAGTTATCACATAGGCTCACTGGTTTCTATGCATCAGACTTAGAAAATGTAATCTTTCAAAAGTACTCAAAATATACTCCCATTCTTTTGTTCCTGTAACACACAGTCAGAAGCTACATTTGAAAAAAATACTTGGTGATTGCTCCTGAATAATACTGTATGTTGAGCCCAGAATGCCAGACTTCATGTTGTATCTTGGAAGTGCCTCTTGAGGGAGGGAGCCCTGTCTGTTCTTGTGCACTGGCAGCCTCTACTGGCCATTGTGAAGAGCAACATTAACCTCTATTCTACCTTTGTACAAGGCCTGACTTTTCACTTCTTTGGTCATTAGTTTTTATTGTTGGCCTTTGAAAGTCTGATTCGTCAGTTGGATACTTTGGTTTACAGGTATCATAGGACAATTACTCCAGTATTGTCATCAGTGAATATAAATGGGGTTTTTTAGAATGTTACAAGAATTTGTGACTATTGCATTATGTTGAGGAATAATTTCTAAGACCTAAGATAAGATTAACCCCTTTCATAAATTTAGAAATGCTTTTTTGGTTGAAAATCTGTCTGTGAAATCCAGAGTATTTTCTTGTTATTGACTCTGTGACAGTCTTGATCTCTTGCAAGGAAACTTTGACTTTATAATAAATTTAACTAAACACATTTAATTATTTAGTATACCAACTACTTTAGACATTTCCAGACAGTGGGCATGAATTCTTATTGTTCTTTCTGAATATAGATACCTTTGAGGGCTTAAGGGGGAGTGATATGTAGATTTTAAATCTAGATATCGTTACAAGTAACTCAATATCCAAAAATTGTAATAAAGTTGGGCTAATTGTGTTTTTAAAAGTAGAGGTTTTACAAGGTAAAATCTAACAGTTTTATGTTTGGGGAATAATGTGACCATAGTAGATGATTTCCTCAAAAATAATAGATTCTTTTTTTTGGCATTTCAGTTTTTTTAGTGGCTCTACTAATCTAAATGTTTTCTGAATTAATTTTTTTACACCAAATCTCATATTCATTCCCACTACTACCACTATTGCTATCATTGTAGAATACTAATAGATTCCCTTCCATTTATTTGCTTTCTAATTCAATCTATATTACATAGCCATGTGCAGCCTTGCTTTTATCACAACATGAAATTTTAAAAATAATGCATTGTTTGCTGAAGAAAATGAAAAGGTCTGAAGAGTATAGACGGTAGTGTAAGAAAAGGAGCCCTAGCCGACGGTAAGAGGATATGAGATTTTTCTCTGGTTCTTGATTTTAAACATACAGATATGCCTCTCAGCCTCTGCTTCCCAGTTCCATAGGATCATTTGTTGTCAAAATTAGTTGAGATACTGTATTTGAAATTGCCTTGAACTCATTAGAACCATTTACTTTTTTCTGCTACAGAATAAACCCACAAATTCCCTAGTCTAGCATCTCAGACAGCTTTATTTCTTTATTATGCCTGACAGTAAAGTACTCACCAAATGCTACTTGAGTAAACGAATCCTGTCTTTCCGGCATTTTGTTCTGCTTTCTAACATTCCAATTTAGCTAAATAATCTCTCTCTCTTTTTTTTTTTTTATTCAAAATAACGTTCACACTGCTACCTCCATGTTACTGTCTTGTCATTTGTCCTGGTATCAGTGTTATCATCTGTCTTTTTAAAGTCTAGTTATTCAAGAGTAGTTAACCCTCTCATAGTATCTCCTTGTAGTCCATATTTGGTTTTTTTTCCTCCTCCGAGCAATGCTGAAAACTCACCACTCTTCTTTTTCAACATGTTATGTCTTGTTTTGTTAGTTTTAGTGCCCTGTTTGTATACTTCTCTGTGTACTATTCTCTGTCTGCTAGAGAATAGAAATTGTAGCTTTTGTAGTGCTTAAGTATTAATTCATTGATTTTACAATTAGTATATCATTAAGAAATGGCTTATTTATAATTGTGTAAAATCTAGGAGTTTTGGCAAGGTGTTAGAAGCAATCACTGATAACACTGGTTCAAAGGAGTGCAGAGTTGTAAATACTTTGGGGAAAGTTTCCAACTGGAAAAGAATGACCTATATGCTATTTTCAGTTAGTAAACCTCCTGTTTCACTAAATCACTCCTCTAAAATGTTCATACCTTTATTAGTGAGCAACTCCTCCTTTGAGTCAGCAAAAATAAATTTAGTAAAAAGAGGCATGGGAATTGTAGAGGTAAGAGAAGCTTTTCCACTAACACATTTTTAATTTTTAAAAAGTACTTGTATTATTACTTATTCAAACCAAACAAATTGTAACTGTTTCTTAGATGGACAGTTTATTGGACATTCTCAATAATGAATGTCTTTAATATATTTGATTACTTTTAGTGTTTAGTTGGTTTTATTTGGTATAATTAGTGTATAGTACAATTCATCAATTTTAATTGTAAAATTTAACGAGTTTTGACAAGTGAATAGAGTCCTGTACCACCATTACAATTAAGATAGACATCATAACCATACAATGTGCCTATTGTTCTAGTTATTCAGAAGATTGTAGGAGTCTAGGATTTGGAGGCTATCCTGGGGAATGTAGCAAGTTTCTGCCTCAAAAAAGTTAACAAAAGACCTCTATCCAGCATATATAAAGAATTCAACCAACTTAACATAAAAATTCTATCTTTCCTATTATTTTTTCCTCAATCTTTGGATTGAAGTTGAGAAGTCAGGAAGTACCCCTTTCATTGAGTGACAAAGCAACCCTGAACACTAGGATCATCCATCTCTCTGTTTCCCTTCCTCCCTACCTCCATCTCTCTCTTTCTTTCTTTCTCTCTCTCACTCTGTCTCCTTGATTTGTTAGGACATTTACCAGATATTTTTGTGTCTTTTCTGGAGTGATATTTGTCTACAATACTTTTTGTTTTAATATATTTGTCATATTTTTTCTTAAATCAGGTTAATGCTGGCCTTAGAAAAATGAGCTGAGAAATACTTCGCCTCTTCTTACCAGGAAGAGTAAATATTAACTTATTTATTGGGAAATTCAAAAGTTTACGTGTACCATTCTTATTTTTTATGATTGAAATAATTGTTTTAATATATGGTATTTATTTTTGATAATTGGTATTAATGTGCAAATGATTATATCAAATATAAAATCAAATCATGATATAAGATGTACCAATAAATTCAAATCTAAAAAAAAAAACAGAAAACAAAGTATCTTATGCAAGTGAGCTTATAAAGATGTTTGTAAAAATTGATAGGCAAGTTAAAAATTTATACTTTTAGTTACAAGTGTAATATGGAAGTTGGAAATATGAAAAAATATTTCATGGAGATGTTAATCCTTGCATTCTTTTTTTTTTTTTTTTTTAAATATTTTCCACAGTTTTTTAGACATTCTGTTCCAGGCACATTTTGTTCACATATCGACAGATTTATCAGCGGTAATTTTTATATTGCTCTGAATTAAGAAAATGTTGACTTAGCACCAGAATATTATTCTAATCATATATTTTTCCAGCAAGAGATTATTTCTTGAAAATGCAGTAGTTCTTCAATTGTATCCTTTTTAGATCTGAAGACTGGCACATCTGTTCCAGTTGCTTAGTCACCAGTTTGACTTAACTTCATTGAACGGCGTTTTACATGTTGTTGGAACCATCATGTCCATTTCCATAACACATTGAAAAACTTTAGTCAGAATGACAAATTCTGCTTACTGTTGGAGATAGTATTTGTTGAAATTGCTTTAGAGGGTTGGGAAATTGGATTAAATGTGTGAGAATGGTGAACTATTATTAGGTGATAAAACTCAGTTTATATTTTGGTATGAAAAGTATTGTTACCTTATCAATATAGAATTTAAGAATATAGAATTTTAACTTTACTGAAAGCTCTGTAAACATTTTCTACTATTTAGTTTGTTTATATCTGTGTTTGAATGTAAGCCACCAAAGGAGAAACTTTATGCCATACAAATTTCTTAATATATTCTTGCTTTGAAAATGCTATATAGTATTTATTAGAATAATGAAATTTTTGAAATATCTGCAAAACTTCAGTTATATAAAAAGGATTCCTTTTTTTTTTTTTTTCTTAAGACAAGGACTTGCTTTGTCATTCAGGCTTGCCCTGAGCTCACTAGGTAGCCCAAGCGAACTCACAGCAATCCTCCTGTCTCTGCATCCCGTGTGCTGGGATTATAGGCGTGAGCCACCACTGTGCTATGTGGTACCGATTGCTGGTGGGCATGAGTTAACACACCCGGTATTGTTGTATGTGGTTAGTGGGGATTGAACCTGGGCCCTTGCCCTTGTAAGGCAGGCGCTGAAATCACTGAGCTAAATCCTGAGCTAAAAAAGGATTTCTTAAGGTGCTTACATAGGTCCTTTTTTTCATTTTTTAGAACATTCATGAACTTCAATTTTCTCTCCTGTGTAGATTTGTAAATGCTTACTTTACAACAAGTACTACTTATATGATGGTGTAATCTATGAGCTAAAAGGTGTAACTAAATTATTAAGTGTATTGTTAATATTTTATATGATTATGTTGTATGAAGTATTTCACTTCCTGAGTTGTATTTGCATTTAATCTGTAGAATAACATAACAAGTCAAGTGACAAATTTGTTAAAGCAGCAATGGAACTAGTGCTGTATATTTTAAATAAATATTAATGAAGAGAACAAATAATATCAGGGATGGGTGTTGTAACACTAAGTGGTGATAAATTATGATTATCATCTAACAAGTAAAATTGTGAGAATATTCAGTATAGCAGAGTAAGAAGATAATAGAAATGCTATTGGAAGATATTTGTAATTCTTGTTTCACATATAGTAAAGTTATATTGTTTGTTAAGAAATAGATTAAGTTGTCACCCAAGGAAGTATCATCTTTTCACACTGTAGAAATACAAGTAAGTTTATTTGGAAATGGCAGTGGAATAGTAAGAAATGTTTTTGTAGCTTTTTTTTTTTTTTGAAAGTAGGCATATATACTTTACAATTATTCTTTCTCTCTCTCTCTCTCTTTCTCAGTTAATCTTGCTATTAGTTCAGATTGGCCTGGTACTCTCCATGTGGCCTGCACAGCGATCCTTCTACCTCAGCCTCCTGAGTGCTGGGATTACAGGCATGAGCAACCACGCCTGGCTTATGCTTAGTGTCTCTTAATGTAATTAACTGCAAAGTATTGTTTGAGAATTTTATTCCTTAGCATTCCTCTTAAGTGTAGGTGGAAGAAGAACAGTAAGGTACTATTTCTCAGAAATAATGTGAAATCCTGTCTCAGTGAAAGTGTCTAAAGAATGCAGTGACCAAGTGACATGAAAAATGTTTCATGACTACTTCAGTTTGTGAACTTCAAGTTTAATGCTGAGAAAAATAAAATTGAGCATTGAAAGTTGTATTTTGGCTATTTCTTTTCTTTTGATAAATACACAAGGTTTGTGAAACCAGGGAAATGTCAAAGTGGTGATTGCTTTATTGACAAGGACTTTTTTCTTACCAATGATAAATCTATTATATGACATTGTTAGTGTCAGATGCTTAAGTTTCATATATATATATATATATACCGTGATGCAGCACTATTTGTTCTTAATTTGAAGCCATTAAGGTCTCAGAATAAATTGATGCTGCATTAATTTGTATCTCATTATAACAACATTTATAAAATGAATAGACATTTTAATATAATATAATTTTGAGAGGCCAGGATAGATTTAATGTCTTTTATTAGTACTTCATAGAACTTATAGGTTTTTTTGATCTATTCCTCTTTTTTGTCCAGTTTGGTACAAGATATAACAAAGATGATGCTCATTTGTGCCTTTGTAAGTTCAGCTACAAGCCAGGTAGTAACTATGAGAAAGAGTAAGATCACTGATGCAACTTCTTTGATAAATGTCTCCTGAAATTGAGAAGTTATTTCAATGAAACATTCCCTTCTATCATGTTACTATGTAGTTATTGAAAAAATTGTTTTTCCTTGAGTATACAACTATCACTCATAATCTCAACATCCATAGATAACACAAATTGCCTTCTTTAGGTTATATACTTATAAATTATGTAATTTCTCCCTAACAAAATACTACTTACACTGAATAGAGAATAAGAATATAGTGGGATACGATAATGGGGATGGTTGCCCAGTATCTGATGTGATACCTCATGAGAAGCTTGGGAAAGAAAAGAATCCTATCAAATTACTGAAGCACAGATAAAAGGTGGAGGGACAGAACAAAAATCTGGGCTTCATAGCATGTCTATGGAAATGCAAGGTTATATGTGTGTGTGTTTGTGTGTATTTGCATTTATCAAAGCAAGAATATGCTCATTATCAATACATACACATATATATTCATATATATGTATTGATTATTATATATTGTTTAATTTATGACTTATATGTTTTAATTACTTTCTTGTCACTAAGACAAAATAACTGACATCCATAATTTAAAGAAGAAGCTTTTTATAGAATCAGTCTATATTCACCTTGGTCCAGGGCAAAAATAGGATTGAAGAAGGGTATAGTAGAGAAAGCTGCTCAACACATGAAAAGCAGGAAAGAGTTAAAGGTGGAAGATGTGAAGGGAAACACTCTGTAAAGGCTTGCCTCAGGGATGCACCCGCAACCAGACCCCCACTTCCTAGCAGCACATTTAGCTTCGGAACCTATCCACTGATAACGAGAGTACCCTTTTGCTCTAACTGTCTTCCAAAGATGGGAAGCTTTGGGGAAACATTCTAGGTCTAAACTATAAAATTATTTTTAAATTTTGGGCCAGGGATTTAGCTCAGTGGTTCCAGCATCTGCCTTGCAAATGCAAGGTCCCAAGTTAAATCCCCGGTAACTGCATACCACAGTGACAGGCGTGAGTGACTCACACCTATAAACCCAACACCCAAAGCTGAGGCAGGAGGATTTCTTTTAAGTTCAAGCCTCACCTGGACTACACAGTAAGCTCAGGTCCAGCCTGAAGTACAAAAGTGAGACCTTGTCTCAAAAAAAAATTTTTTTTTAAATTTTTATTTATGTTGCATTTTAGTTAGCTTTTTGGGTCCTGATGAAAATAGTATCTTCCAGACTGAATAGTAAGTGTTCCAGTTTCATGTTTTCAATCCTGAATTCTGAGAATTTAATCAGTAGTATCTTGCCCTGGAACTTACCATGTGTATCTTTCACTCTTCACAGATGTGATTGGGATAGAAACTCCTGTTTATCTGAATGAGAACCCTTTGGTAAAATTCCTTTGATTTTAAGATAACTAGATAAAATGTGTTGCATAAATCATGTCACAGCAAACATTTGTCACCTGGCACTACAGCTTCATGAAATTTTAAAATGTTGGCTCATTGCTTATAGTGTTCAGTTACAGTTCTACAGAAAGTCTGTTTGTACAGATGAAGCAGTTCTTAGTATAATGCAAGATTCATCTGAAGTGCTGGGGCTTGTATAAATTTATACAGAGATGTGAATTCCCAAGCCATACTCCCTGAAGGTTTGTTTTAATTTTGTATTCCTCTCCTTTTGGCACATGTATAAGAGAACGGAACAGATCTTTAGTTTGGTGAAACCCTTAGCATTTTAGTTTAACATCCATCATTGTACAGGAGCAATAATCCTGGTGTATAATTAGATTTAAGCTTTAAAATGCTGTTTTTATTTGTTACTATTATTTCCCTTAAGACTTCATCTACATTTTCACTTATTACCATAATTTCTACACCAATCTCACTTATGTGGCAGTTTAGCCTTTAAAGATCCACTGAGCATGTTCTACCCATGTTCTACAACACTAGACAAAATCATAGCTAGAAAAAAGTGCTCATGACTTAATGAGCTCTTAAAAGATCAACAATTTAATGTAATTATTCTGGCCAGTAGGTTTCAACACTAAACTTAGGTGGAGACACACTTAAATAATAGTAACATGGTACATGGTAGTGACAATTGTAAATTCCCAGGTCTCTTCACATAAAATGATCTTGAAATGTCTTGACTAGCGTGATAATTTGACAAAAGTATATGTAAGCAAAATTTAACAGAAACTATTACAGAGCGCCTTAGTTTTAGCCAATCACTTCAGATGGCTAAGCCTCTTTTCAATCCTGATTCACTCATCCAACCTATTATCTTTAGCTCCTCTCAATGATATACAAATGTGATAAGCCTGTTTAAATAGTGGTAAAATTGAGTAAGAGTGAAAAATCATGCCACATCACAGAAATCTCTCCAAGCTGATTCAATCCACTCATCAAATGATTTCAAATATCTATAAATCAAGTTGGCCTAATATGACCATTCTATTTTATGAAAATATTATGGGATACTGTCCAGATCTCTGATAAAGTCAGCTTATTCTACCTACAAAAAAAATTGACCTGGCAAAAAAAATCTTTCACAAATTTCACAAGACATTTTTTGTCAGCCCATGTGGTGTCCAGAGGACTGCATCTTTTACAGGTAAATCCTCATAAGTCATCTTGTCTGGTGAAGAAAGCTACCAAGTACTAAGATGAAACTCACTGATCTTTAAATTGTGAAATTCCACCTTTTCCTATTTCTTTTCCATTTTACAGTAAAAACAGTATCTCCAAAATAATAGTCTTTTGGCAATTTTGGAACTGACCATCATTGTTCAAAGGTCACAAAGCCACTTACCTGTGCAAGCCATTTATCACTAGGCCATTAACTAGATGACAGCATCAAAACACTTACTATTGCTTCACTTTCCTTGACTTCAACTCGTTGGTTCTTACTGTTAGTCTTCTTCCCTGAATTGTAATATTTTCACTTGACAGAGCTGTTGAGACCAATCCAAGCATTCCAAGGCTCTACCTTGACTGCACCATCTGTTCCAAAATGTATTTTTTCATGATATATTACAGCACTGACTATCTTTACAAGTCTCAGTGCATTTTAGGATTCAGCCTCCTCTGTGTCATTTTTACACACTACTTTTGTATTTAAATGTGAGATTTACTTGTACTTATATTGTCAGTATTTCACTTTAAAATCGTTTGGACACTTCATTTATTCAACAGATGAAAAGCAGGAAGATACTATCTCTTATACTTGGTCACTGCATTCTTAGGCATCTTCAATGAGATAGGATTTCACATTACTTCCAAGAGATAGCATCTTCTGAATGCCATTATATATAATTTGTCAAACTAGAACAAAGCAGCATATAATAAAGCTTAAGATCTGGTCCCACCCTTCAAAGAATCCAGAGAAAAATATAGAGTAGTAGGCAGAAATATATGTTTCTGTAGTACCAGGATAAAAATAAGTTGTCTATAAAATATAGAACAGAGAGATCAGCTTAAGTATAAAATAGCTGCTCAAGTCTTCATCAAGGAAATGACATTTGAGTTGAGTTCTAGGGAAGCGGTCATTAGAAGACTGAAGTATTCCTAGGAAAGACAAAGACATGACAACATGAAAAAATACAGTTTCCATAAAAGAGTGGCTGACTTCTTGTGGTTGTCATTTAAACTGCATGGAGAGTAGCTGCAAGAGATGGCCTATATATATGCTATAATAAAAGCTGTATTAGTTATGGAAAGTCTTTGTAATCTCAGCATCTAAGCATGTTTTGCAGCTATTGGAAGTAATGAACAAGATGGGTAGTGCTCAGGGCAAAATCCATTAAGGCCTAGATTAGAGCATGATACTGGCAATATAAACTTAAAATACATGCGCTCTTGGAGTATGTGCTCAAATAAAAATCTACATGTTTAACTACAAAACACAGAAAGATTCTGACTAAATACTTTAGAATAGTTGTTCATACAGTAGAAAGTAATAGTGGAGAAATGGGAACAAAGGGAGTGTTTTATGTACCTGCTTGTGGACCAAGACAGCTTGTAATATTTTCTTACAGGTAACAGGGTTTCAAAGTGTGACAATGGCAATATGTAGTGTGTTTTGAAAAAGAAAATTTGAAAGATACAATCTTTTTTGCGATTAAAGTCCTTATAAAGAGGTTTCAGATTCACAGAGCATTCTGTAGCTTGCCCTCTGCATTCTGCTATGTGAGGATGTAGCCTTCCTGCTTGTTGAAGGACAGAACCCTCACCAGACAACAGACCCTCTCATTGCCTTGATTTTGGACTTCCTAGCTTCCAGGACTATGAGAAATAAACTTCTAAAATAAGATTCCAAGTCTCACATATTCCACTAAGGCAGCACAGACTAGCACACTTGTGTAGACTATTTCAGTAGAACAGTCTCTGTACTAATGAAAAAATACTACAGTGTACTAATGAAAGAATACTACATACTACATATGTGGCTACTATGTGTGTGTGTACGTGTGTGTTTGGGGAATTGAATCTAGACCCTCATGAGTGCTAGACAAGTTCCTGTCACTGAGTGCACCTGCAGCCTGGCTTCCAGATTTTAAGAAGTTTCCTGAAATTTTGTCAGAAAATATTTCAGTGAATAAAAGTAGTTTCCTTATTAAAATTAGTTTTATTTGCATATTTTTGTGTAGAAAGAAAAATAATCAGAATAGCACATTTTTTTCATATATTCAGAATCTGAAAGGATATAGTCTGTCTGTATCCTGGTTTGTTTTATTTTAAAGTATCTTCAGTACCTATTATAAATCTGAATATTGTCCCAAGCATTCAAGCCATGATACTAACTATTCATAGCAGTACTGACCTCCTTATTTTTTATGATGCAGTACAGTAGAGACAGCACTAACCAAGTAATTACAAGAGTACTTAAAGTTGTAGTATATTTATAACTGCAGTAAAGTAGAGATACATGGTACCATGGAAAAAAGAGCATACAGAAGGGAAATTTGATTTGGTTACTTAGAGAAAGGAAGAGACGCCTTCATTAAGATGAGAAAGTGCATTGACTTGCTGAAAACCGATGAAAAGGGTCATGGGATTATCAAGTCCAGTGATTCTGAAAGACAAGTCTGGTGCAGTGTCCACTAGAAGGAAGAGGTGAGGCCACTCAGTCTTTAAGGACCTTAGAAGTTTGTATCTTGTCTCAAAATAATGAAAAACATTTTCTTATCTTGCTTTGAAGACTACTTGACAAATTTGGGATGATATTTCTGGTGTAATATGGGGATTTGACTGGGATTGAGGCTATAGAAAGTGTTTTTAAGCCACGTAAAAGAAAAAATTGTGGGGCCAGGGACTTAGCTCAGTGGTGCCATTGCCTGCCTTGCAAGTGTAAGGTCTTGAGTTAGATCCTAGTTCCAAATATTAAACAGACAAATAAATAACCAGTTTTAGGAAGATTAACAGGGATATTACGCTCAAAGAAATGGACTTAACTGTGAAAATGCAATTTGGGGTTGAAGATCAGATACAACAGTAAAGAAAAAATCTGGAGACAGAAAAACTTGGGTAAGAGTCTCAGTTTTATCACCAAGTAATTTTGTGGCTTTTGTGAAATTGTAGTGTTTATATATCTCCAGTATAACTTTATAACCTTATTCTCTTAGGTTTCATCAGATAATTGATATGCATGTGAATTTTGTACAGACTGTTACATGCATAATGGAGATTAAGAAGCAAACAATGAACACTAGCTCTTATTGGATTGGGTGGTTTAATTACTTGAAGAGGTGCTTCTTAGATTGTTTTCATTGTAGTTTGAGATTTTACATCTTCTGATTGTTCTAGAGCCTTCAATTAGTAGGTACAATCTAAAATTTTACAGTGGGTCCATGCTTTTGTGCTTCCTAGTAGTAGGAAGTAGTAGCTTTTGACCTTATGTGTGGTCTCAGAAGCAAGAAGCTATTTCAAGGTTTCTTACAGCAGAACTCTTAAAACAAAAAGCCAGAAAGCATAAACATTTTCAGATATATCATTTGGTAAAGTAAAAATTTGTGTCTTCACTTATATTCAAGTACATACAGACACTGGAAACTTCGTTACTGCTCTAATGTGTTAGCTGTAGATGTATGTGCATGGATTCATATACATACATACACATGTAAGTATATATAAATAATCCTCTAGTAGACGTGCACTTGTAAAATGCCTTGGTTAAAAAAATCTAAGTTAAAATGAACATTGGATTGAAATGTGCTGCATAACTATGTTTTGAAACATATAGCAAGAATAGTATTTTCCATAACTTGTGAAATAGTACCAATAACTTGTGTAGTACCAATACTTAAATATTTATCACATAGAATCCACTCATATAGCCATTGAACACTAGAAACTGTCATTTATTGTTCTTATATGTATTTTTATTAAAATTATTTAGATATATTACCACTAGTCTCAAAATTTGTGCCATAATCAGACATGACATGCCATTTTGTAGTACAGAAGCCAGGATGCAATTATGATCTAAATTTTTAAACATACATATTCTTCTGAAAGAAACCCCCAAAACCTTAGATTGTAGCTCTTTGCATGCCTTAGGCATTATTAGTATTTGGTTGTTTTATGGTCCATCAGAATTATTCAGTTATGCCGGGCACGGTGGCTCATCCCTGTAATCCCAGCACTTAACACAGAGGCAGGAGGATTGCTGTGAGTTCAAGGCTGAGTTTAGGACCAGCCTGAACTACAAAGTGAGTCCCTGTCTCAAGAAGAAGAAGAAAAAAGGATTCAGTTCTAAATAGGTGTGACTTTTGTGCCTATTACATTAGAACATTTGGGCAGAGGAGGAATTTGTTGTAATCCTAGCATTTAGTGATGAATATTTAGTATTTAGTTTATCAAGAAAACAGTTGCTGAAAAGCAGTCACACTTAAAAGATATTTCACACTTTGACATTGTTTCTGAATCCACAATTGAGTAGAAGACATGTTTGAGTGAAAAACACAGAGCTTCTGATGGATTTCCACCTACATTGATGATAACTGTGATGGAGAGGCGAGGGTAGCCGCTAGGCTAGGGACTTTCCATCTACCCTTACTTAATCCTGCCATCAGCTCCCTGAGTTGCTGTCAACTATTGTTCCAATTTTACAGGTAAAGAAGATGGTTTTGTGAGACTAAATAAATAATAAACATTTCTGTTCTATCTTTAGTCACTTTTGATTCTAGAGTCTCTTTCAGTCTGGACTGTTTAGCATACAATATAGAAAGCATACATGTGCAAAGGAAAGGTAAATAACTTGATGTGGTAAAACTTGTTCATAGAAGAAACTGGGAATATGGTATAATGAGAACCTTGCACTTTCTTTGAATCTAAATCTATTCTGAATTTAAAAAGCATATTTTTAAAAAGATGTTACTCCCTGGTTTTCTGACATTTGCTACCTAACTGATCTAATTCTTTGTTGATAATCTTAGTAGTACTAATGGATATTTGAAAGCCAGTGTTTGTACAAAATCATTTGGAATCTCCTGGAGTCATACTACATGCTATAGTACTTTTTTTTTTTTTTTTTGAGACAGGGTCTGGCTTTGTTATTGAGGCTGGCCCTGAACTCAGCCTCAAATTTACATCACAGCAATCCTCCTGCCTCTGCCTCCCAAGTGCTGGGATTACAGGCGTGAGCCACCACACCCGGCACTGTGGTATGTGGTACTGATTGCTGCTGGGTTTGAGTCTCCACGCCCAGTACTGTATGTGGTTACTGAGGATCGAACCTGGGTCCTTGCAGTTGCAGACAGGCGCTGGAACCACTGAGCTAAATTGACGGTCCTAGGGGACATTATTAAAAGAAAAAAACGGTAGATACAAAGATAGAAATACAAACCCTAAGTTAATAATGGGTTTTTGTTGTTGTTATCATAATGAATTTTTAAATATATATAAAGCATAGTAAGTAAATTATCTGGATAGCCCAAAAATTAATACAATGTGGAGCATGTGTCTTTCCCACTGTAGCCTCTTACCCTACTCTGTGGAGACAGTTACTATCTAATTTCTGATTTTTATTCCAAAGGTAGTTGACATGAATTGGTTTTTTAAAATGACATTTTAGGATCAACTCCAAAGAAATAACCTGTAAGTAACCAGATTTGTCAGTGGGTTGACACCTGAGTGGGTCAAACCAGCAAAGACTAAAACCAGCTGCAGACGAGAGACTCAGTTTTGAGAATGCAGTTAGACCATCAGCGTTAGCCCCTCTTCCATAGGGTAACCGAGACTCTCAGGGGACTTGCTGCACTTTACAGAAGAGTAAATTGTTGATTTAAGTCACATTATAGTTGCATTTAGAGAAGAACTCAGGTGCAGGACAATGTGTGTCTATTAAACCCCTCAATTTCAGAGTCCTGTGAAAAATTTAAATAACTAAAATAGTACAAATAGTTTGAAACTAAGATAAATGTGATCCCAGACAAATACCTTGACAAACACCTGTGATCCCAGCACTATGGGATGCTGAGGCAGAAGGATTGCCAGTTTTGAGCCCAGCCTGGGCAACTTAGCAAGACATGACTCAAAATACAAAAGGAGCTAGAGATGTGGCTGAATGCAAGAGTCTTGGGTTGGCTCCTCAGTACCTTAAAAAATATTGTTTTTTACTGAGTTTCTATAGCTGAGTTAGGTAGCAAATATCAGAAAACCAGGCAGTAACATTCTTTTTAAATACACTTTTTAAATTTGGAATAGATTTAGATTCAAAGAAAGTGCAAAGTTCTCATATACCATATTCCCAACTTCTTCTGTGAACAAGTTCTACCACATCAAGTTATTTACCTTTCCTTTGCACATTGTATGCTTTCCATATTGTATGCTAAACAGTCCACACTGAAAGAGTGGGAAGTTATATTCCATCTCTGAGGATGGATTATCTAAAAATATTTGGATTACTTCTGCAAAAAGGATTTGTTTCTCCTGTTTATTTGTATAACTCATAGACTTTATGATTATTAGGTTAAAATTCAGTACTACTTTGTTTTATGTCACAAATTGTTTCAGCTTTTCCTATTAGGGCTCTTTTACTTTGCTTTTGTGTGTGACTGCACACTTTTTTCTTTACTTTTTTAACACTTTTCTTTCCGATACTACAGTATAGTTCAGATTCATCTTGTCTATTATTTATAACTACTTGAACATTCATTTCTCCAATGAGTGCAAGTTCCTCATATAAAAAGATAATATTAGCAACCAACATCTGAGTGCCAGATTTAACTACAGGTCTTTAA
The DNA here is from genome assembly GCA_004026965.1 of Petromus typicus. Taxonomy (NCBI): domain Eukaryota; kingdom Metazoa; phylum Chordata; class Mammalia; order Rodentia; family Petromuridae; genus Petromus; species Petromus typicus. The sequence goes on along the minus strand of PVIR01012112.1, from coordinate 19,360 downwards.
AAACCAAATAGTGAAAAAGAAAGTTTGAGGTATTGTTCCAGGTTGTACTAAATCTGGTCAACTCTAGCGATTTGTTTTTTTAAATTGCTGGAATGCATAAATTTCATTGCTGATAAATGGATCAAATATTACTGAAATGTTTTAAAGGCAAAGTATAGGAAATTTTATTTCTCTCCTGTTACTTTTTAGAAAGGTACTTGTCCTCAGAGTCACTTTACTTAGTGTGTGTTTTGACCAGAAAACCTGAGAGAGAACATTAAAACATAGAAATTTGAAACAAGTTGAGATTAAGCATGGGATATTGGAAAGACTTTATGCTCCATTAGAAAATTAACAAGCATAGTCTATGAAACACAGGTAGCTCTAACTTATCTGATCAGTAAAGCTTTCTTTTGTATCACTAAGTATTTCAAATTTGTGTTTGCAACAGAAGATTGGTAGATAATACTTTCTTAAAGGAAAGAGGGAAAAAAAAAGAGAAAAAATGACCTTTTAGTATTGTCAAAATAGCTGGACATTAGCCCACACTGGTTTTGTTGTTGCTGTTTTGAACATTCTCTTACAAATTCTGTAGAATTGAAATTTACTAACTTGGGATATTTGCAGATAAAACCAAACATTAAAAAAAAAGACTTTGAAGAAATTTATAAATTTGTTCGTAATCTTAGTAGTACTAATGGACATTTGAAAGCTAGTGTTTTAATTTTAGTTTTTGCACTGTCTTGCTAGGCAGATATTTTGTCTTTTTGTGTTGCCTATCATTTCGATAAACAAGCTGTATTTTTAAAGCACATCACACAACCAGGTCAGTAGAATCACAAGATCTGACAGGTAAATACCTAAAATTTAAAAAACAAAGTTGGTATTCAAAAATTAAGCGATATTTTTTCTAACCTATGTTAATACCATTGATCTTAATCTATTATATTTTACTTTTCTTAGTTTAAGTATGAAGAATATTTTTAAACTATTTTTCAGCAGTCAAATGTTAATGTCAAATAAACGTCTAGTGTACAGTTGCAATAAATAAGGAACTTGGCATGAAAGAGGTAGAGCAGTAGAAGGCAAAAAATGAGGCAGAAGCAGATGAAGAGATCTCTGATGAATACACAAACTGAAACTCACAGCACATGACTAACAGTGAGGGAGAGATGCTCAGGGAGCCCTAGGATGAAAGCCTTAAGTGGGGTGGAGCTGAGTGCAGAGAAGAAATAAAATACATACAGGTTCTAGTTGGTTGCTGGTGTGCTGAAGCTGACAGAGGTTGCCAGAGAAAATGTGAGAACTCTCCTTCGGGGTTCAGTGGAGATGTTGGGAGCAATGCTCAAATAGCCTGGGAACAATGATCTGAAACATGGCAGAGGAAAATTAAATTCATTGTGTCCACAGTGTGCTAGGTGCTGCCCTCTCGTATTATTACTTAATTCTTACATCAACTCTTTGAGGGGGGACATTATTAGTAACAGTTTTATGTGAAGAAATTTGGCACAAATGGGGTTGAGAATACGGTGCAAACCACATAGCTACTATCAGCTAAGACAAGAGCACCATTTTTATTTCAAAGTGCTGTAAAGATACAGGAAGCCAACAAGGTATAACATGGGTATAAAAACTTAGCTCCCAAGATAACCATTATTTGGTTAAGAAATTTATTTTCGGCTAAGAAAAAGTTTAAAGTGGTGGCATTTAGTTTAAGTAGTTAAAGCAGTTGAAAATTTTGATCTCAATCAATGACTACTTTGGAAGGACCTCAGAATGGAGAATATAATGTTGAGAAGTGCTACAGAAAATAAGCTTGGGAGCAGGATTGTTGGCCAGAATATCTACAGAGAGTGATTTTGAATCTTGGGGAGGGTAAATTTTAGGAGTCATTCTAGACTCTTGTAAACCAGTTGTTAGTGTATTAATCCACTTGTGAATTAATAGGGAATGGGAAATGAGAATAAAGCTACTGATTTTTATGAAGATAATATTTTTTAAATGGTGTGTTTACATCTACTGAATAAATCTCCAAAGCAGATAATGTGTCTGTAGTTCTTGAAGGTAAGTAGGGTAAGTGAAGGAAAAGCATGATTTAATTTTGCTGTAATGCTATCCAAATCTCTAGGCTAGCCATTTTTTCCGTTAATAAAAATGTTTGTGGTTCCTTGTCTTCCCATTAGCTCATATTTGAGAGTTCTGTTAAGTTGTCTATGAGGTAGAGTGTATTAAGCCTGCCTGGTTAAAATTGTTCAGAGAAGATCAAACAGACAAGGGACTTTTAGCATAATGTAAAAAGCACTGCTAAGCCTTTAAAGATAGGATTTCAGAGATTTTTGAAATTTATATCCACCTGTAGGGGAGTTTGTTTACATAATTAAATTCTGGTTCTCTTGTGAACATTTTCTGCTTAATTCATACAGTGTCCTTTCTTTTTGTGGAATAGTATCTTCTCATGCAGAAGACACAAGAACTCTAGAGGGTGCAGATCTTGAATTATCTATGATTCCCTTGAAATATGACAATGAAATAAATTGAAAGAACTCAGTATCTCCTTATGTTAACTTGTGTATTTCTGAAAGGAACTGTGGGAGAAAAGTTAAAGATGGTAAGGGGAAAAACAAAAACAAATTGTATATCCTGCACTTTCAAACTAATTTGAAAAAATTGTCTCAGCTTTTGGGAAACAGTCTTTTGTTTAATGGAAGTCTTAGCCTAAAATCTTTATTTTTGTCTTTTCATGTTGCAGTTCCCAAAGTTTGCATTGCTAGACTCTGAAATCATTCTGTCATTCACATTTTATTCTCATCTTTCAGAAAAAATGATTATGCTTAATGTGATCTAAATTATGCCTTATTTTGTCCTTTTAAGAAAGGTCCACTGCTGTAGACTGTTTAGTACTTATAGAGCACTTCAGTCCCCCACCCCCATTTCTACAAAGACATTTTAGTTCTTCCTCAGAATAGAAACTTTTCTAGCACAAATCATACTGATATTGTTATAATGAGGTAGCATTTTAGATGAAAATTACAAAGTGTGATTTTAAAAAAACTTACATGTACAAGGCATTAATTGTGTAGACTAAGGACTGTGGTCATGGAATTCTATTATAGGAAAGGCATTTTCCTTGACAAATAAGTGTGACGCTTCGTTTTCACCCAGAATATTGCTTTAGAACATTTCTCATATTTAAAACAATTTTTCCATTACCTAAGAATGGCTCTCCAAGCTCCTTAACTTTTTTTAGTATCATATTTTACATTTTTAAAAATAATTAGTTCTGTCTTGATTTTAACATAAAACAGCAGTGTCCAACAAGAAACCAAGTTATTTCCGTATCAGGTTTGAGCAGGAGAACAAGATAATAAAAGAAACTTCTCAAGCCCAAATGTACTCAAAATTACCCATTAAATTTAGACTCATTTGAGGAAACTAATCAAACTTATTTGGGCAAGCATAAAAATGTTCTAACTTAAAATCATAAGAAACTGAAGAGGAAAGGAGGCTAAAATTTTAAATGATCATACTTAGCTCCTTTTCTTTTTTTCTTCACTGTTTTTTGATGTCTCATCTGCAGAAGGAAAGCATTAAATAGGTTATGTCTTGAAACAGTAAAATCTGAATAGCTTTATTTGTGGGAGGAGGTGACAAAGAGGTTATTCCTCTGGCTTCTTTTTTGACAATCACAGTAGTTCACAGAACTCCTGGTTTTCTGTCATTTTATGCTGTTTAAAATTAATTTTTACGTCAAATTATATATTAATTTTTACATCAAATTATATATTACTTATTGAATAAGCTGTTTTTAATAGACTGTACCTGTAACTAAGCTAGATAATAGTGGTTCCAAATAATACATAACTAAGGATAAAATGCTATAGAATAAGGTTCAGTGTAATAATTGTGGCAGCTGATATATCTCTGTTATGCATACTACTATTTTTTGTATACTCTTTCTTTGAAACAACTTTAATTTCAGACATTGGTTACTATATCCACTTGATTGCATTTGATTACACTTGGACACTAGTTGTACAATGAATAAATAATAAGTGTACTTTGAAGTCTTTGAAGAAACTTCTTCTGGACATGAACTTAAAATAATTATCCATATGAATATAGAATAGTGTACATGTAATTGTGGTTGGAATGCAAAAATGACACAACAAAGTACAGAGTTTTAAGCTGATTCTGAAGGGATGAGTTAAAAAAACAAGGCAAAAATAAGAACATGGACACTGAGAATGGCAAGTACAAATGCATACATTTTTAAAGAATTATATAATACTTCAGTATGTCTGGAGTACATCTAGGTAATTGAATGTAGATTGGAAAGTTGATTTCCTGCCCACTGTATTGATAAGTGTATATGTGTGAGGAGACAAAGGGCTCTGAAGAAATTTAAATTGAAGGAGTAAAATGGGAAAATTTATACTTAACAAAACAAAATGGATAGGATTATATGAGATATTGGAAAGGGAGTGAAAGACTGAATATGGTGATCATCAGATGGCCAGTAGTCTTTTGGTGAGCTAGAGGTATTCCCCTATCATCAGGTTATGGCACCAGAATACTTGAATGTAGATCCTTATTCTAGAAATATGCTAAATTTCCTTCAGCCATGATTTTTTCATCATAAAAGACAGTACCTATCTTGATGTATTGTGAACTTCATGTGTTAAAGATGTCTTGCTTAAATTTCCAAGTCTATAAAATAGAATACAAGAATTGGTAGCTACTAATATTAAACCCTAAGTGCTTAGCATTCCATAGCAAACATTCTGAATACTTGTTTCTCCAATAAATGTGTGGTAAACAAAAACATGACAACACTGTTCGTTTTTGAAACCTTCCATTGCTTTTCTTATGTAAAAGATAACTCAATTATTCATTAATATACTGCATTTATTGGCCTTGTTTATTTACTCTTATCTTGGAAACTGTTGAGCATGTTTGATGTTAATGACTTCAGTAAGTAAGATTAACTTTCTGGGAAAAATGAGAATCAAGTCATGTCATTTAGTAGTAGTACAAATTGTCAGTATTGAGTGTGATCATGATATGTATATAAAATGTACCTATTTCACAATTTTAAAAAACTTTACATCCAAGCATAAACTATTTGTTCTGTTTTTCTAACCAGCAATTAAAAGATCAAGAAGTATTGCCTCCTACCCTAAATGGGAACTTCATCTAGTTCCTTACTGAAGGGGTGATCAGCTGAATTTGTTTACAGCCTCCCTCTGACAGAAAGCCCTGTACTTAAGAAAGCAAACTGTTACATATAGAGTCAGCTTCAGTAGCCAGGGCATTCCATTAGTGTAGTTGATGCAGCTTCTCCTTAATTTCTGATCTGTGGATAATAGCTCTCATAAATCTAAATCTAATGCATATCTCATCTGCTGTGCCCTCAGGAATTTGTCAAAAACCCATTATTCCTTTTTTTAAAGATTTATATCCCATGTTTTTCAAATGCTGTGATTGTTGATTTTCTTATAGTTTTGTTGAGGCATATTTGACATATGTTCAGTGCACATAAAGTATGTAATTCGAAATGTTTCAGCATTGTATGTGTTTCTGGAATGATTCTCCAATCAAGTTAGTGAATATACTATCATCCCAAAAGTTTTCCTGTGTCCCTTTAACATTTTCTTCCTTATGCATCTTCTTGTCCTACCCATCCCAATATTAAAACTGTGCAATCACTCATTTGTTTTCTTTTTCTTCTTTTTTTTTTTTTTTTTGTACCAGTGATCAAACTCAGGACCTCGTGCTTGTGCGACAGGTGTGGTGCCACTGAGCTTCATCCCTGGCCTATTTTTTATTACTATAGATTTACTTTCATCTCTCAAAATTTAACATAAAATCACACAGTATACTTTTTGTCTGGTTTCTTTTGTTCCACATAATTATTTTGAAATTCATCCATACTTTTGCCTATAAAAATAGGTTATTCTGTTTTATTAATGAGCAGTATTCCATCATATAGATACTCTGCAGTTGGTTTATCTATTCATCTGTTGGTGGAAATTTGGTTTTAAAGTACATAGTTAATTGACTGTTAATGATTAACACTGCTGTTGTCATTGGTGTACATGACTTTGGACAAAGACTTCACATTTGGACACCTACCTATGAGTAGTGCGGTTGGGTTATATGATAATACATGTTTCAGTTTGTAAGAAATGTCCAATCTGTTTTTGAAATTGGCTGTACCACTTTACATTCCTTCCAACCTGGTCTAAAAGTTCCAGTCCCTCTACCTCCTTGGGATAGTAAGTCTTGTAATCATTAGTCATTCTAATAGGTGTGTTGTAGTTTTTGTTTTTCATATTAATACATGTTTTCCTCATGGTTGGTGATATTGAGTATTTTTTCATGTACTTATTTGCCATCTATATATCTTGTATGGTGTTTATCCAAATATTTTGACAGATTTTAATCAGATTTTATTATTGAATTTGAAAGTTCTTTATATACATCTATCAGTATAAGTCCTTTACTATATGTGTGCATTGTATATCTCATTTCACACAATGACTTTCAAAGAGCAGGAATTTTTAATTTTTGTGAAATCTGGTTTATCAGTTTTATATTTTACTCTTGTCATCATGTACAATATAATTTGCCTAACCCAAGGTCAAATGTATTATAGTTTAGAAACCTTATGGCTTTACTTTGTATTTTTTAAGGCTGTAATCCATTCTATAATGAACTTTTTACTTTGAAATAATTTTAGATTTGCTGAAAAGTTGTGTCGCTAATACAGACAGTACCCATATACCCTCATCCACTTTCTCCTATTATTAACATCTTGTCTTATGTAACTATGGTATTAAACAGCCAAAATTAGATGTTACTATTAACTCCACTTCAGACTTTATTTGGATCACCAGCTTTTTCTCTAATACCAGTTTCTCTGTTTCAGAATTACAGAATTCCACATTGAGTATTAGCTACTTGGTAATTTCTCCACCTTCTCAGTGGTGCTGTTTGTTACTGGCCTCAAGTATTGTTAACCAGGTTTCTGCAATGTAAAATGAATCCGTTCCTCCTTCCTACATTGTGTTCTTTAGAATAAAATTAGTTAAATGTAGTCCTTATTCAATGACTGAGGGTAAGTGTAGTACAGAGGAGGAACAATGCCCAATGTTCTGGAGGTTAGTATTTGAAATCATTGTGTTAGAAATATTTATCTTTTCTCTGTTAGTTCTTCAATCATGTATTAGTATAGGCTGATATATATTGATTTTATACTTTATATTCAAGTTCTGTGTTATTTATTTTCTTGTTCACCTTGTCCCAGCTTAAGCCATTGGGAGCTGTCCCTTCTTTTTTTTTAAAGGTTTTTTGAGACAGGGTCTCACTTTGTGGTTCAGGCTGGCCCTGAGCTCAGCCTCCAACTCACATCTTAGCAATCCTCCTGCCTCTGCCTCCCAAGTTCTGGGATTACAGGCGTGAGCCACCATGCCCGGCACTGTAGTATGTGGTACTGATTGCTGCTCGAGTGAGTCTTCACGCCCAGTATTGTTATGTGGTTACTGGGGATCAAACAGGGTCCTTGCACTTGTAAGACAAGCGCTGGAACCACTGAGCTATATCCCCGGCCTGAGAGCTGTCCCTTCTTACCTACACCACCACCTTTGGAACATGTTCTTGTTTTCTGACACTACAACATATTTAGACTTTCCTTACCTGTTCCATTTCTTAAAGGATCCCTGGTTCTTGTTGGGGGAAAATGTTATTTAGAAACTAATATCTGAATAATAGGTATGCTGATTGTTGCTATAATGTTATGATATAATTAGATTGTCTTGGTTTAAGAGCCAGGAAATATATACATATATATACACGTACGTGTAATTTTATTGATATTTCTTCATTTGTATTTGTGTTAAGTGTGAATTCATATTTGATGTCTCTGGCATCATGTGATTAATTTTAGCTTGGTTTATCCCTAACGTTTCCCTTTAGCAGTGAGAATCATGGCTCCTTTCATCTCCTTACTTGTTCACAATATAAGTGTAAAATAGCCTCAGAGCTGTTAACCTATAGCTTTCCATTTTGAGTAAATTTTTGTATGTTAGTAGAAGTATGGATCAAAGTTTATTTTCTGAAACTACAGGCATCCAATTATTCCTCCCAAAAAATTCTTCAGAAGGCTTTCTTTGCCAGGTTGCCTTTGTATCATCAGTGAAAATTAGTTGCCCATGTATAAATGGGTTAGTTTTGGAATTTGTCTATTTTCCATTGATCTGCAGTCTATCTTATGACATACTGTCCTGATGATTGTTGACTTAAAGTCTTCAGATTAGTTGTTTTCTCTCCTGTTTCCTTTCCTTCCCTTGCCCCTTCCTCTCTTAACTTCCTCTTTCCTTCCCTTTCGTTCTCCTTTCTGTCCCTTATCTAAGTCTTCTGCATTCCTGTGTGAAATTCAGAACTAGTTGGTCAATCTGTATTCAAAATAGAATTTATAATTATGTTGTGAATTTTTATTAAAAAGGAATGGGATTTAGACTGTGATAAGTTTTTTGGTAAGTATTAGAAGTACATTTTAACAGTATTGAGCCATGTAATCCATGATAAGTCACATGTTTCTTTGTCTTTTATTTTTGTCAGTAGTATTTTTATAGTTTTTAGCATGTAGATTTTGTATGTCTTTTGTCAGACTTAGTTCTTAGTTATTTCATATTGGTTGATGCAGTGATAAATAGCATTGTTCTTAAATTTCAATTTCCAATTTGTGGTTGCTAGTAAATAGATGTACCAATTGATTTTTGAACATTCTGCAACTTTGTTAAACTCAGTAGGTCTCAAAGTTATTTTATAGTTTCTGTTAGGTTTTTCTTCTATGGTTTTTGCTATATAGCAGATACTACTGTGAAAGTTTTACTTTTTAAAATATTTTTTGACCAATTACTCTAGTTAAAACCACCAGTATAATATTGAAGATTTTCTCTTGGTCTTGATCATAGAGTAGAAGTATTCACTATTCACCTTCAAATATGTTCCTAGCTGCAAGTTTTATGCCTCTTAAGTTAGGCTGAAAAAATTGCTAGTTTTCTGGAAATTTGTATCAAATAGATGTTAGATTTGTTTCAAATACTTTATAAGTGCCTATTTATTTTTATATTCCCATTATAAATCAGATGCCATCATATGTAATTTTTAAACAATCTTCAAGAAGTGAGCATTTCTGTCCTTGTATTTAGATAAAGACAATATGTCTACAAAGACCCCTTGAATATCACACTGTCCTTATCAATTGTATTGAATGTTTTCATTTAGACTGTCCACAGACATGTTCAATCTAACATACACAAATCTTTTCTCTGCCTATTTGTGGAGGTTACTATGTAGTCATTATGTTTTTGATTTTTCCTTTGATTCTTTGGTAAGTTAGAAATGTCTTTAGTTCCAAAATATTTGGAGTTTCATAGGTCATTATTTCTGTTATTGTTTTATAATTTATTGTGAACAGATAACTTTATTTTGACTTGAATTCTTTTTTTAATTGAAATATTTATTAGTACATTACATATACACATTATGATTGCACTCAACAATGAGAATTTGTACAAATATATGACACAACTTAGTTCTCATTTTGTCCCATACCCCTACCCACCTTATCACCCCCCATATACATAAGCCTTCTTTCCTTTCTTTTTTGTTATAATCTCATTATTTTTCCCCTCGTTATTTACCCCTTCACCCCATTTCGCTTTGAATGCTTTAGAATTATTTTAAATTTGACTTGTTTCATGGTCAAAATAGCATATTCTCTGACTTCTGTCAACTGCTTCATTTATTTATCTTGAGGCTTTCTGATTAGATGTATAAAAAATTATTCTATCCTCTTGATAAACTGATGACTTTATCATTATGAAATCGTTCTCTATATCTTTGCTCATAGTTTTATTGTGAAATAATCTTTTCTGATATTATTGTAGACACTTAAGGTTCCTTTTGATTAGAATTAATATGGCATATCTTTATCCTTTTGCTTTTGAACTGTGTGTGTCTGTGTTGATATATTTTTCAAAGACACACACACACACACACACATTTTTTTTTTGAGACAGGATCTCGCTTTCGTAGTTCAGGCTGACCCTAAACTCACCCTTGAACTCACAGCAATCCTCCTGCTTCTGCCTCCCAAGTGCTGGGATTACAGGCGTGAGCCACTACACTCGGCACTGTGGTATGTGGTTCTGATGCTGGTGGGCATGAGTCTCTACACCTGGGGTTGTTCTATGTGGTTACAGGGGATTGAACCTGGTCCTTTTACTTGCAAGACAGGCGCTGGAACCACTTAGCTAAATCCCCAGCTGAAATTTATATGTTTTAATTGAAATATTTAGATTTTTTTTACATTTATTAAGATGGCTATTTGTAAGCTTCATTCTAAGTCTTTCCTCTTATTTCTACTGTATTCCTTGTGTTCTTTGTTTCAGATTTATTTTTGTCTGCCTTTTTTTTTTTTTTTTTTCAGTTTTTTGAGACAGGATCTCGCTTTGTAATTCAGGCTGGTCCTGAACCCAGCCTGTAACTCAGCCGTCCTCCTGCTTCTACTTCTTGAGTGCTGGGATTACAGGCATGAGCCATCATGCCTGACACTGTGGTATGTGATACTGATTGCGGGTGGATGTGAGTCACCACGCCTGGCATTGTTGTATGTGGTTACCAGGGATCGAACTCTGGACGTTGTGCTTGCAAGGCAGGCAACAGAACCACTGAGCTAAGTCCCCAGCCCCTGCCTTTTGTTTTTATACAGTTTTTTATTACAATTCCTAGACACTTTAAACATCTGGTGCATCTGTAATTAACCCCAACTTACTTAAAGATAGGTACTGTCAATGTATTCTAAAAGCCAACATGTCTAATTAAAGTCTTCTAAGGATTTATAGCTAAGAATTTATAGGGAAATTTCAAAGGGCAGTTCTAAAAAAGTTTACTTACTAATTTTAGTTTTGTATATGCCTTGATACTTAGGTGTGGAAGTATATGAATACGGTAGTTGGTGCTGAGTGACATTTTTAGGAGCTACTGTTGGCATCTGTGCTTGTCTTGTTCCCTAATGAAAGTGACACAATGAAGCTTGGGATGCTTACTCATGAAAATGTCCCAGAGAAGCCAGCTTGTATTCCCAGGCTTATCTTTCGCTGTCTTGATTCAATCTTTTCTTTCATTTTATTCTAAGGGAGAGCAGAAGAGAGCTGAATACTGGAAGGTAGGAGAGGGAAAGACCTGAGCTGTCCACTTCTGTCTCTCTTCCTTCCCAAATAGAAGGCTTGGTGTTATACATCTTTCAGAGTTGAGATAGACTTTTTCTATCTTGTTTTAAAGAAGTATATCCACCATGTCTTCTGACAGAAAGAAGATCTTGCAGTATCTCTAGGGAACATAAATAGATGAGCAGGGAGAAAAGAAAAATGAGTTTAGGTTTGAATAAGGCTATCTTACGATATGAAGTAGGCAAGCCAACACCTTTTTTTATCTCATACGAAGGTATGAAAAGGTGTGAGATCTGTGTGTAGGCTCCCTGGAGCCCTATATCTGAAATAGCTTTACTTAAACTTTAGCCTAAAACTGAGGAAAAAGAACTTACCCAAGTTCCCCCGTACTTGAAATTGTTTTCTTTTTAGAGGATTTCCTTGAAGTAGCAATGTCATCAGAGGATTTTTGTTGAAGTGGCTCTAGTTTTTAGAAGATATGCAAATCAGGGTATTCTTGTTCATTTTATATTCTAAGTCTAGCTCTTAAAATTTCAAAGAGCAGAATGTGGTACATCCTTATTAAATGCAGGTGCTTTCTGCCCTGTTTACTTCAAACAGTTGGATGTCTATAGTGGTTAAGACTGATGGTTTATAAGCTGATGAGAGATGCCAAAAATTGTCTCCGGTACAGTGGAGCCTATATAGTCTGTTCGCCACAAATATTAGGGCAGTGTGCCAAGTAAAGCTGGCTTAATTTTGCAAGCAGAAGCCCTTTGCAGAAGGATTCATGGTAATTAACCAATTCAGAGTGCAATATTTTCTTTTCATTAATTTGGCAGAAAACAACCCATATCTATAGCAGGAATGTTTTTGACATTTTCATTTGCTTCTTGAAAAATAATGGATACTTTGAATAGGGCATTTAAAAAGTGCTAGAATTCTGTCATTTACATTTTAATTTCCTGACAAAAAGTGGATGATACAATTAGCATTAAAAAAAAGAAATTAGAATACTTGGCTCCAGGAATGACCAGAATTGATTCATGTTTTAAAGTGATTGGCTTTTTCGAGTTGCTTAGTAAATTTTTTAGCTCAGGCTTATTGCAGTTTACATCTCCTTCTGTGTATGTCTAAGTAATAGGATTCCATTTGTGGCTATAATTTCATATACTTTCACTTTACTCAAGTTCATTTCAGCTGCAAATATTGCATGGAACTCTTCTTGCTCTGTCTCATGGTCTAAAGAAATTTTCTGTCATTATTGACTTGTAACTTAAAATGTGCTTAAGGCCACCTAAGAATAAATTATTTTCAGTAAATTTGAAAGTAACTGTGTATCAGGAAAAATTTTCCCTGGAGGAATTAAAGGAATATTTATTTGTTTTAACATCTTAGTGCCATACACTTATTTGCTGATTGATTTTTTTTCTACCAAAAACATAATGTTTTATAATACTCACACTGTTAATAAACTATTAATATTAATTAAAAACTTGGTTACTCAATATAATACAATACCTTTTGAAATTTTGACACATTTTCTTGCTATACTTTCATCTCTGTTGTTTATATAAACTAGATCATTTGTTTAGAAAGTCTTTGCTTTATTGTTAACATTTTTTTGTTGCTAAATATCAGAAATTCATTTTAGTCTATCCGTAAACAGAAATGTGGGAGGATGTTGTGGTACTTCCTGAATCTCAAAAGAACAGCTTGGCTTCTCAGGGAACTAGAGTTCACCATCAGTAAGGCCAGGAGAAACTGATTTTACTCTTTTCATCTTTTTAGTGGTTGCTTCTGTCTATATGTTTGTACCTTCTTCACATTTTATAAACTTTATTTTCAGTATTTTTAGGTATATTTGATCAAAGACAGACACCCACCACTGGTTTTAATTAATCAATTGGGATGACAAGCATAGAGATACCAGAGTCCAGTATTCATTCCAAACATCTCAAGAAAATGTAGACCAGGATGTGAACTCTTGATCTAATCAGCTATAGCTGAATGGGGACCATCGTAAAATATAAATTAGTGTGCTGCAGTCCCACTCCTATTGAGATCAGTGTTTTCAAGCTGAGTAGAAACTTTGAGAGGTTTCTACCTTCTAAAAGTAGGAAGTTGTTTATAAATAAAAATAGCTGATTCAGTCAATTAATATAAATCTGTGCCTAAATATATCAGGAACTATGCTCACTGGTAGTGATTCAGTAGGGAATGAATGAAAATAATCCCTACCCTTGAGGAGCTTACCTTCTATTAGGTTAAGTGGAACTTTAAAGAGTCTCAGTTCAGAACAATGACAATTGTAAAAGGTGACAAATGCTTTGAGGAAGACATTTAATGCCAACATAGAGAACCATATTTGTAGTGCAAGGGGTGGAGAAGGATATTTCTGTACTGTTTTCTGAAGAGGTAAAATTATGTTTAGATTTGAAGGAATAGGGGCAACGTGTCTATCAGGTAAAGTAGTATGTACATACAAGAGCATAAAGTAACACGAACACAGAATGCTTAAGCAAACAAATCATTATGGATGAACATGGAAAAGCGTGGAGACAAATTTGTGAATAACAGTGAGCTCTTTTACTGTCGTCATGAACCAAGATTGACTCAACTCAGTAACTTTTGATAAAAAATATATCACATTAAAGAAGCTGCCAGATTTGGTAAGCTTAAATGCTGAGCCTATAATGACATACTTAGACTAATATAAGAAAAAATATAACATTCTATTGGAAACTTAATCTTTATTAGTCATTTGTTCTTTGTACAGATATTTATTGAGTGCCACTTTATTATGTGCCAGCCACTGTTCTAGTTACTGAGGCTAGAAAATATATGGATAGGACTTCTCAAGGAGCATGGTAGATCCATCATCCTCTGAAACAGCTCAAAATAACTTAAAACACATCATCTTCTGAATAGTTTCAACATTAATCAATTGAGAGATTGGTAGAAATGCAAGTTCAGACACTCCTCCAACATCTGCTGAATCAGAGTCTTCCTTAAAGTACCTGTGGGATCGTAGGATCAGTACTGATTGAGACTAGAAACTGAGATGTAGATTAGATGTGGGCAGACTATAGCCTACAGGGAAAATTCAGCTGGCAAACTATTTTTTAGAATTTGTTTTTAAACTGATCCATAAATACAGAAAAATTGTACTTATTAATGTTCTGTCATGTAATGTTTAGATTCCCATACATGCTGTATAATATTAAATGAAAGTAAATGTACTCCTCAAACATTTATCAGCACTATCATTTGCATATTGTCTTGGCTGCATTCATATTACAGTGGCAGATTGGAATATTTGCAGCAAAGATTCTTTGCCTCACAAAGCTATTGTTTGGCTCTTTATGGATAAATGTGCTGTCCTTTGTTCTAAAAATATTTGCTTACATTATATGACATACTAATTATTTCTTTGTGAGACACCTTATATACTAGGCAGTATTTGAACTGTTATAAAAAGCAGTAGTTTAACATTTTTAGCTGACAATCTGTAATCCATATGTGATACTGGTATATAAAACATTTAAAAGTTAAGAATGAGTCAGATTTAGATTGATGCAATTACAGAAAATGGAAAGTAGGCTTAGGAGATTTAAGAATGATGGATGGTGTCTTTGTGATGAAGTAAAAGAAAAAGAATACCATAAATTTCCTAATTGCATTTTATTTATATTTTGAGATGAGGCCTGCTGTGTAGCTCAGGCCTGTGGTTTCAAAGTCATGGGGTGAACTGATTCTCTTGCTGTTCCCTCTTAAGTAACTAGGATGACACATGATACTACCTTACCCAGGTTATTTGTTTTATTGAAAGAATTGTTTACCAGGTGTTTTTGTAACTAAATTTGATGATAGCTGTATTTTTAAAATAGCTAAGGATTATATTTATATGTATATCTTACTTGTGTAGAAACTGAGACTAAAATTAAGGCAAAGGTGTTTTTCCAGTGATGCTACACCAACAGTGCAGCTGGGATGAGGATCTCAGCCTTCTTATTAGACACAAAATCTCATTTAAGGAAAGGGTTTCGAGGAGGTTAGTGATTCTATCCTAGCATCCGTCTATCTTTCCTGGAAAGCTTCAATCTACAACATTCTGATATTTGTCTTGTGGATTCGATGTAAGATTTCTTTTGAATATCATTGAAAAAAAATCATTGTATTCTCTTAAATGCCTATTTCTGTTGTAAATGATTTTTGATGAACACTGAATACATAGAATATTTCTTTTAGGATGCTGTGATGATTTGAATATAAGAATCATCTATCATAGTACGAGTGATAAATAATTAAGAGAATCTAGAAGAATCAGTAAAATTGGTAACCTTAGTCAGGTAAGTTTTGATATTTGTGGATTTTCACTGCAATTATTATCTTTATTCTGCAGGTATGTTGTGTTTTTGAAGCCACAGCAGAAACTGTTAACGTGGTAGACTGTTTCAAGGAGATTGAGGACTTTGAAATATGAAGAGACACTAATTCCACTCCCCTTTATAGAAAGCATTATATCTCTGTTCAACTCAGATTCCTAAAATATAAAAATCAGGCATGATAAAAGAAGAGGGGAAACATAAATTGATAAAATGAAAAGAACAGTTAAAAATAGTATGGATAAGAGCCTTTGCTATTAGCCTTGGTGGAGAAACTGATACTAGTTTAATCTTCTTGCAATAAAAATAACAAAATTGAACGAATATTGGAGAAAACTGCCTTCAGAAATTAGACAATAGGCAATATAAGAAGATATTTAGAAGGAGAGTTCTATACTCGTGTTGGCTAACTGCCTAAAAACAGTTTCCTGTGTGACAGAGACCTGGAGTTGTAAGCAGGAGCACTGGTCCCTGTGAGGTGAGAAGGTAGAATCAGGATTTACAGCTGGTGAAACAGGTAAAATCTGCAGTAGGGCACCGTGTAGGAGAAAGTGATGTAGAAATGGGAGCGGAATTTGTGAAAGTGGATTTCCCTCGAGTCTAGACAAGAGATGGTCTGTGTATGTATCAGGTGAGACGGGGTTTACTAGAGATTGTTTCATGGAGGTCTGAGGATGGACATACGTGTGTTAACTGATCATAATGGATCTTGGAACCCTCTCCCAAGCAGGCGGAAAGATGTTAATTAACATCGCAACCATCTTAGGAACAAAAAATTCAGAACTTGAATTAAGAACTTTAGCCTAGTCCATACTTCCTACTATAAAAAAATACCTGAGACTGGGTAATTCATAAAAAACAAATTTATTTTCTCCCAGTTCCACAGGCTGAGAAGTCAAAGGTCAGGCCAGCAGGTTCATTTATCTGGTGAGGGCTGCTCTTGCTTCCCAAATGTCACCTTGAATGCGTAGGCCTACAGAAAGCACAATTCTATGAGGTTCACGGCAAAAAGTAGAAGGAAGGAAGGGGCAGAGCTGAGTTGTGTGTGAAGACTGTCTTATAAGGCCCATAGCTGCAGTCATAGAGGAGAGCTTTCATGAGTTAATCGTCTCTTAAAGGCTTCACTTTTAATAGCATCACATTGGTCTCTGAGTTTCAGCCCATACATTTTGGAGGGACTCTGTTAACACTGTGGCAGCATCCTAGAGGAAGGCTTCTCTCTCTATCCTGACAACATTAAGCCAGATGTCAGCAAAAAGTACAGGGAGAAAAATAGAAATCTAATCTTCCATACTGGAGGTGCTTGAGAAACACCTTAAACAAGTTCAGTTTATTAAACCAGTGATAGCAGTGCTTAAGACAAAGGGCTACCACTCTTCAAAAGAACGGAGCACAGAATCCAAGTTCTCTACATTTTATTATCACAACTATTCAATGTATTAAAATTGCAGATATGTAAAAGAACTAGGGAAAAATTAAATATAGTCAAGAGAAAAAATTCAGTATTAGAAATAGACCTTGAGATGGCCTGGATACTGATTTTAGTAGTTAAAGGCATATGTATGCACATCATGCAAGAGATAACCACAAAAACAGTCAGACAGATACACTGCAGCATTCATCAATGGACAGCTAGGAAATCTTGGCTAGGAAATAGAAACTATGAAAAAGCTAAATAGAAATTCTGTACCTGGAAAGAACAATACTTACTTGCTTTTATAAATATGTGGCATATTAAGAAAAAGCATTGAATGGATATATATAGTATGTAATAGAATGTATTCAACGTGGAGAACCTAGACAAAAAAAGGTTAAAGCAAGATCCCTAAATGTCTAACATATGTCTGTCTGTCTATCTACTTAGAGTTTCAGCAGAAGAGTATGAAAATGGGGGCATCTGAAGTAAACCATATCAGTTGAAATTTTTCCATTTTTGTTTAGGAAGACATCAGTTAATGTGTTTAATAAGTTCCACAAGCACCAAGCATTATAGACTATAGTATAATGTGCCACTTTGAACTCCTGAAATAGCTCATAGTCATAATGGTGATACTGAGGAAACTGTTAAGGAACTCTGAGCATCCCATCACTATTCAGGAAGGGTCAGCTATCTTCATTCCATATAGGAAAGCTAGGGTTCTTTGACATTTAAAAATATAAACCATAAAGCCTTTGTGCGTGTGTTGTTCTGTTTTAAAAAAATTTTGGGGCAGGGGGCGGCTGGGGATATAGCTCAGTGGTTTGGGCGCCTGTCTTGCAAGCACAAGGACTTAGGTTCAATCCCCGGTAACCACATAACAATACTGGGCGTGGAGACTCACCCCAGCAGCATTCAGTACCACATACCACAGTGCCGGGCATGGTGGCTCACGCCTGTAATCCCAGCACTCAGGAGGCAGAGGCAGGAGGATTGCTGTGGTGTGAGTTTGCAGCTGAGCTCAGGGCCAGCCTGAACCACAAAGTGAGACCCTGTCTCAAAAAAAAAAAATTTTTTTTTTTAAATTATAAAAGTAATGTAAATACCTGAGGTGGTGGCACACATCTGTAATCCCAGCACTCAGGTAAGTTGAGACAGGAAGATTGTTGTAAATTCAAGGCCAGCCTGAGTTGAGGTACTTAGTGAGTTCAAGGCCAACCTGTACTACATGGTGAGACTTTGTTTTAAAAAAAAAAGTGTTATAAGCTCATTGAGAAAATATATAACTATATAGATGTAAAATTTGCCAGGAATCTCATTATTTTGACCACTTATCCTGCTATTTCTGACAAGCAGTAGCAAGTTATTAAAGATAGTTTTTTTTACTGTCATATTACTTTCTAAAACAATCCCTAAATACTGATCTGTCCTGAGTTTTATCATAAATTAGCCAAAGCTTTTATTTTAAATTAAGTTGGAATTACTATTTTTTTGTGGCAAAAGCTCATGATAATTTCAAGTTAAATGCATAATATACATGTATAATGTATGTTTTATTCATATATAGAGGTTTTCATAACTTAATAATTATAGATAAAAAATTACAAAATCCACAAGATGAAAATGTTTATATTTTCTGTTTCACTACTTTAACTCATATAATTTTTCAACTTAGTAAAGCACTCAGTTATATATAAGTAACTAAACTGTTGAGGTATATCATTCATTCTCCCCTATTTTGAGAAGATACTTCACTGCTCAAGTTTTTTACAGATAACTATTGAGTATTTAAATTTTTATTCTTATGTAACTGGTATTTGGATAAAATTAAATTGAAGTGATTTTGCATCTGAAATTCATGAGAGACAGCCTATTTCATTTTTATTCAGAATTTTTTTTTTTAATTAGAGGGATATAGATTGGAATCTGCAATGGTTCTCAAAATCCCAGAGTGGTGAGACAAAATGTCACTCGTGTCTTACCATGATTTAATTAACTTTTTAAATTTATAGTTTATTACGGAAGTATTTAAAACGACAAGTCACATCAATTCTAGCATTTTTCTGCTGTTAGTACCAACAATGCCAGCATTCTTTTAGCTGTTTTAACATCTGGTGATTCTATATTCTGGGTGTTAGTTCCGTACTTGTGTCTTTGGGGCTTTGATATATGTATTTGGGACCTGGAAAGAGACTTGACACTAATGGGAAGTTTTGTGGAACATGGGCTGCCCTTATATTTTCTATATTTACCTCATTCTTTTAGAGGTAATTACTCCAAACTGAAAGTTGATGATGGGGGGCCGGGGAGTTAGCTCAGTGGTTCCGGCGCCTGTCTCGCAAGCGCAAGGACCCGGGTTC
>PVIR01012111.1:0-45720 GCA_004026965.1 Petromus typicus | reverse complement strand
GAGCTTGAGCGTACAGACCTCCTGCCTCAGCCTCTCCAGTGCTGGGATGGTAGGCATGTGCCCCAGGCTTGGTTTTCAGCCCCGTTCCTTCGCTGCTTCCCCAGAGATCTTTGTCCTCAGGATGAGAGTGTCCACTTCCCTCTTCAGGGTCAGCTTCACGTGGATTTCCTTGGCTACCTGAGCATAGACACACTGTGTTTTCCTGCTCCGCACATGTACAGGCTCTCAGACCCTTGTCTCCTTTTCTTGCGCACCCCATACATCACTTGTGTTAATCCCCACCTTTCCCCACGCCCAGCAGCAGCCCCTTCACTAAGGTTTTCATAAGTCTTCCAAGCATATTTGTGCTGGCTGCATCCTCCAGGGGCCTTGCCTAGGAGGTTCTCACCCCTGAGTCAGTGTGAGCCTGTACCCACCAGAGGAAGGGCTCCGACCCGCATGCCTGCAGAAGGGCCGTGATAAGGGGCTGTGTGGCTGCCAAAGGCCGAGTTCCGGCTGAACTTGATACCCAGCCTAAATGTCACGAACATCTGGGCCGGGGATATAGCTCAGTGGTTCCTGCGCCTGTCTTACAAGTGCAAGAACCCGGGTTTGATCCCCAGTAACCACATAACAATACTGGGCGTGGAGACTCACCCCAGCAGCAATCATTACCACATACCACAGTGTCAGGCGTGGTGGCTCACGCCTGTAATCCCAGCATTCAGGAGGCAGAGGCAGGAGGATTGCTGTGATGTGAGTTGGAGGCTGAGCTAGGGGCCAGCCTGAACCACAAAGTGAAACCCTGTCTCAAAAAACATAAAAAAAAAAAAATGTCACAAACATCTACTGTAACGTGTTGGAGCCACTGTAGTGTGAGTTCCACAGCTCCAGGCCATGCCCAGTGCCTCACACAGCACCCAGCGACAGGGCACCTACGCTTGCGCTGCTAGATATGGGGAACGGTCGGCACACCAAGGAGAAGGGAGTCTGCCCCAAAACCTCCCCAGCCACACTCAGGCATTGTCACCTCTCAGTTCCATCCTTCAGACAGATCTGTTAAGACAGGTGTCCAGGGCCGGGGAGTTAGCTCAGTGGTTCCGGCGCCTGTCTTGGAAGCGCAAGGACCCGGGTTCGATCCCCGGTAACCACATACGGTACTGGATGTGGAGACTCACGCCCAGCAGCAACCAGTACCACATACCACAGTGCTAGGCGTGGTGGCTCACACTTGTAATCCCAGCACTCAGGAGGCAGAGGCAGGAGGATTGCTGTGATGTGAGTTTGAGGCTGATCTAGGGGCCAGCCTGAACCACAAAGCGAGACTCTGTCTCAAAAAACCTAAAAAAAACAGGTGTCCACAGGGCTCCATCATCTCTGCTTGCCTTGGTGTCTATCTTCAAGGTCACTCTGTTCGAACTTAGCTTCCACAGCCTATATAGGCCCAGGGGGTCCAGGTTAAGCATTAAACCGGGGCATGCCAAGGCAGCTTTAGATTTCCTCCCTGCCACACACGTGCCAAGGAACGAATCCATTCCACACACATACATCTCCATCAATGTGCCCTTACACACCGGCGGCCTGATTCCATTCACTCTTGGCCGTTTTCCATAGGGAGGAGGCCACCTTTCCACGGGGAAGATGCCTGTGGGAGTTAAGTTGGCACCTTCCAAATCAACACCAGAAGAGTTGAGGGACAGGACTTCTAAAGGGGCCTCTATTGTGTGTGTCCCTATCCACCTTGACTCAAAAATCAACAATAATGAAGCAAGAAACTGACCAAATACAACTACCCCCAGTACTTATTATTATGCTGACCTTCTCTTCCCACACAGACTGCTTGTTCCCCATCCTGCTACTAATGGCAATGGCTGGAAGGCGGCGACAATACCCAAAGAGCACCAGCTGTTTTTGCACAACCACTACCCACCTCCAGGGGGCGCTATTTGCACACACTGAAAAGCAGATGGAACTCTGGCCAGGGATTTAGTTCAGTGGTTCAGGCACCTGCTTTGCAAGTGCAAGGGCCCAGTTTGATCTCTGGTAACCACATACAACAAGGCTGGGTATGGAGACTCACACCCACCAGCAGTCAGTACCACACAGCACAGTGCTGAACATGGTGGCTCACGCCTATAATCCCAGCACTTGGGTGGCAGAGGCAGGAGGATTGCTATGAGTTCAAAGCTGAGCTCAGGACCAGCCTGACTACAAAAGTGAGACCCTGTCACAAAAAAACCAAATGGAACCCATTGCAAAAAGGCACTATCCTGGGCCAGCATATGTCCAAAAGGTGCCTCCAACCTCCCCAAGAACCCAGCAGTTTCACTCACTAGAGGAAAACAGAACCTGTCCCTCCAGCCAGGTAAAGGGTGAACACGGCTGCTATCTCAGAGGTCGTCTCATCCACCGTCTTCTGCACACTGAGCGCTGCCTACCTGGAGACAGTGTACACCTGTCATCCCAGACACTTGGTAGGCTAAGGCAGGAAGGACACAAATTAGGGGCCAGCTTGGGCAACTCAGGAGACCGAGGTGGGGGGAGAAAAAGCAAAGTGACACATATCTATAATCCCACCCTTTGGGAGGCTGAACCAAGGGAATTTTGAATTCAAGACCAGCCTGGACAACA
Organism: Petromus typicus; assembly: GCA_004026965.1. Taxonomy (NCBI): domain Eukaryota; kingdom Metazoa; phylum Chordata; class Mammalia; order Rodentia; family Petromuridae; genus Petromus; species Petromus typicus. The sequence goes on along the minus strand of PVIR01012111.1, from coordinate 43,110 downwards.
TAGCGAGAAATCTTCCCTCTCCACTTGTGCATGTTTGAAATAACCGAGCGTGTTGAAAAAACGGGCTCGTGCACTTTCCCTTGCAGCAGGCCGTGATGTGCATGGCTGTTACCTTGCGAGGTCCGGCTGCAGAAGCCTTTGTTGTGCAGGAGGTTTGCGGAGGGACTTCAGGCCCCAGATGGTGGGAGGAGAGGGGCTAGCCACACACCTGAATTTCTCCTCCAAACGGAGACATGGCCAAACTCCCCACTTCCTCCCATTTTCTCATTTGCTGAGCAGAAAGCATCTGGCCTTCCAATTTCCTGGCCGGCTTCATTAGGCAGATTGTTAAAACGCCTCTGTGAGCTCCAGCGTGCAGCAGGCACAACAGCGGCCTCCCTGAGTTCCAGTACAACCCCTCTCTTAACTAGCGCAGATGCAGATGGGTGTGTATATCCTGCCACCTGCTGGTTGCAGCGGGGATAGCAAGGTGTCATTCCTGGGCAGCGTTTTTTGTGGGGTTTTTTTGTTTGTTTGTTTGTTTGTTTGTTTTTCTATCTGGGTAGTTTCTTTAACCCTACAATTAACTGCCTTGAGTTGGAACCTCCGCTCCTTCTACTCCAGGTTTGACCAGAGGAAGGCAGAGAACAATTTCCCAAAAGCGGCACAGAAAATTAGTAGCGATCTTTCTTGCATAATTAAACGCAGAAAAGAACATTTTCAAGCAGCTAAACATGGAACAAGCCCTAAAGGCCTATTTAAGTACAAGGGTCACACTTCGACCCCTTTCTCGAGACCCAGTCCAGAAACTGGGCCAGACCCGCTCCTGGGCCGCAGCACAAACCTCCACTGTTGCCCGACTCACAGAGGAGACTATTCAGCTCCTCTAGCCAGCGCAGCGGAGCACCACTCTCCCAAAACCAGGGTAAAGCTGAGGCATTTGTGGAGAAATGAGGGCATCCTGAGAATAAAAATTAAAAGAATAACCAGAGATAAAACAAAACAGACAGTAGGCAGCGGGAAGCTGGGTCATTTGCAAAGGGGGATAAAGGTAGCCAACAGGTAGGAACGCCCGCACCCGCCCTGAGACGAGGGAAGCGTCGCTGTCGCTAACAGGTGCTGGTAACTGGACGGTCGGGAAGGAAAACTGGCAGACAGGGCAGCTCCGGCAGCCAGGCGGAGGGGGCAGAGCGCGGGAGGCCGGGCGGGGCGGAGGCGGCGCGGCTTGGCCCCGGGCTGTCGGGTCGGTGCCCCACCCACCCCCGGGCCGCGCCCACCGCAGGCGCCCGCTCGCCGGCCTGCGGGGCTGGTTGCACCGGCCAGGGGCGCCTGGGGCGGGAGCCCGGCCCGGTCCTACGTTCAGCAGAGCCCCATGCTGCATCTGTTCCAGGAGGACGAGGCCGGCGAGGGCCGCTTCAACTTCTCGGCCTACGGCATGGGCCCCGCCTGCCTGCAGGCCAAGGACGGGCTGGCGGCCAAGGGCGCCAACAGCACCAGCGCGGCCCCCGCCGGGCCGCCCGCGCCCTCCAAGTCCCCGGAGGAGATGCGCAAGCTCTTCATCCAGCGGGCCAAGAAGATCGACAAGGTCTCGCGCATCGGCTTCCCCATGGCCTTCCTCATCTTCAACATGTTCTACTGGATCATCTACAAGATCGTGCGCAGGGAGGACGTGCACAACCAGTGACGGGCCGGGCCGGGCGGGGCGGGGCGGGCCCGAGGCCGGCGGGCGAGGCGGGAGGGCGGCCAGGGAGGCGCAGTCCGCCCCGGAGCAGGAGTGCCGTGTAATATAGGATATCTATTCATGCTTAGTATTAATGCAAACCACCGGAACAAAAAGATTCGTTTCTTAACCTATCAGCCTAGTAACTGCTTAAATTTTTTCAAGTCACAGAAGTGATGGACAATTTTTCCCAGAGTGGAAACAGTCACAAAACAGCTTGCTCCGGAGTGTGTCCGCGTCGCGCCCCTCCCGCCGCCGTCCGTGTCTTCACATCCGACCCGGCCAGGTGGAGACACGCCAAAAGCCATTCCGCCTCTGCCGCCAGAGCGCCCCTGGCCATGGGCCTGAACAGCGGGAAGGGGAAGGTGGACAGAGGAGAAGCGAGCGGCGACAGAGATGAGACGTTTCAGGGGCCGGAGGGTCCCGTGCCTCCGGCTGAGGGTCACACGCGTTCCTCTGTGAGTCTCTTGCTTCTGTTCTGACACCCGCCCCACCTTCACCATGACCCAGAAACGGCCGCCATGTCTTTCTCATTATCTTGCCAATATGCAATCTTTTTTATGGTTAAAAAAGAAAAGTAATAATCTCAAGAAATAATATGCAGATAGACTGAGTGTAAACAGATATACTTTTTTCCAAATATCTATTTTTTTGGAGAGCCTCTTTGGAATTGCAAGCGGGTGCATGTCGGGGAAGGGAGGGCTGGGGAGATGGAATTGGTTTGTTTTCTAACATTTCTGTAGCGCGAAGTTTTAAGAGGTTAAAGGAAAACACACTGCGGCTGCTACAGAGTGTGTGAATATGGGTGGGAAGGGTCGGTCATGTTGGGAAAGTCCGCTCATTCTATTTTGACATTTCATATGCCACAGGTAATACGAGAAGTGCAAGGGGACCACCGCATTATATTTTTCTAAGTCTTTTTTCTTTTCTTTTAGGTGCTTTGTTTAGCTTTAACATTTGGTAGATAGATTCGTCTCTTTCCTTCTGAAGTGCCGGAAGTATCCCAGGATAGCAAGGGCACTCCAGAGGAGAAAGGCCAGGGCGGGGGGAGGGGTCTGGGGAGCAGGGTGCCGCGGGGGACGCGATGGGCAGGCCAGGTCGGCCAGGCAGGCGGAGGGTCAGCAGTGCTCTCCCTCTCCGGTACTGGCTCGGGCCTGTACACCGGAGTTCCTTTTCCTTCTTTGCACTTTAGCATTGTGGCTTCGGGTCGGAGTCTTGGCCTGAATAGTGAGAATGGCTGACAATCAGTTTGTGCCGAGACTGGGGGACTCGCTGTGTCATTGGAGCGTCCTCAACTCGGGGCAGGGGGAGGAGTTGTGGAAGAGAAGCGCCGCACTGTTCGTTCATGCACCTTTTCCTGCGGAACTTCCTCCCGTTCCCAGGCACCATGACCGGGACCCATACGGGTCCTCAAGACGCAGACTCAGGTGCTTCAGGTCAAGAAAATGCACGGGGCAGCCGGCACAGGACGGGGCTCGAGGCTTCGGCGGTGCGCGTGTAGTTCCTTGCCTTCTTTTCGCTTGGTCTGTGTAGACCAAAGAGCGGACGGTATCCCCATTTCGGGTGAGGTGGGATGTGGAATTCGAGTCCCTTTTTCCTAAGAAATCTTGAGCCATGAAAGCTAAGTAGGTAGAAGTCTCTCATCCAAGACCATCCTTTTTCACACCACACAGAAGTGTTCAAAGGAGGAAAAGTTAAAGAGAAAGACTTGAGTAACCACCACCAGTTCAGGATCGCACTACAGTCGTAGAACTGTTCTAAGCACATTTCATGAGCACTGTATTCACTTTACGAGAGGAGACTTGGACTCGTACGGGGTTCTGGAGTCTTTGGAAAACATCAGTCCCTTTCTCTAGCACTTTATTTAGGTAAAAATTATTTTTTTATCAAACCTTAATACCTCCCTTCTCCCCACCTTTGTCATTACTGATCTAAATTCAGAATGTCTGAAGTTTAGGTAAGTCAAGCAAGAAAGGCAGTAGGACTCTGTCAGAGACTAAAATAATCCCCCACAGCTCTAAGACATTCCGGATCCACTCACACAAACATAGCCGCAGGATCCACTCACACAAACACAGCCGCAGGATCCACTCATACAAACACACCCGCAGCTTCCCCGCTGGCGTCCTCACAGGCAGCAGCTGGAGGCCTCCCGAGACAGGATCCCTGGACCTCTACTGCTGCGTTGCCATATTTAACCTGCGGGGCCCCTGGGCGCCTCCCAGCAAGGCAGTGGCATCCAATCCAAGATGGATCATTTCTGGAGAGACACTGAAAGTCTTCTTTTCAATTGCTTCAAACTTAATATCACGTGCAGAAAATCAGTGGGAACAGAGGCATTACAAGGAATAAAGAGTCCCAATCTAGTCCTGCCTTCCCTCCACCAGGGCTATGACCGTAAGCGGGTGGTTTCTCGGAATGCCCGAGGAGAGGGGGCGGGTAAACTCCTTCCCTCCCAGCTTCCTCTCTCAGCTCTATGATTCTGTGCCCGTCTGGCCTGCAGGAAGTCCGCGCAGCTAAAAAGCGCACATCGCTGAGGTTTGTCCCTTCCGCCTGGGCGGGGGATATGCATGCACAAAGTTCCTGAAATGCACAATTTCTGCTTTCTTCTTCTCTGGAAAATTTGCAGATTCTGTTTTCTCTTTGCACCATTTTCTCAGAGCTGAAGCGTGGTGGGGAAGGACAGCAATCATTATGAAGTCAAAAACACCTTGGGAGTTAGGAGCGCGCTCAAGGGGAGGAGGCTGCCTTCGAGGAGTCACATAGGAAAGACGAAGCAGAGAATTACAAGAATTTTAACGTTATAGAAATCAAACCAGATTAATTGAGACCACATGTTTTAGATGACTCTAATAAACAGAGCAACAGTTTCCTAATTTCTTCTGCAGTTTGTGCACAAAAGATACTAGGCCTGGAGATTACAGATGTGAAGTGGGGGGTGGCGAAGAGCTGCTTTGGAGCGATGAGTTTACTGTTTTTAAACCATCCACGTGTATGGACTGGCGCTTGTGTGTAGAGGCATCGGTGACTTCACCCAGTGCCAAAGCTGCAGCGAGTCCCAGGAGCCAGACAGTAACACCAATGACTTCTCACCTATTTCTTTACAATGTGTCTTGCTTGTCTCAAAAGCAACCAAAATAGTGGCTCAGGTTGACCACGCTCTAGTCCTTTCAAAGAGGCTGTATAGAGCCTGGCTAAGACTCTTCTTGGCTAAGGCTGTATAGAGAATAAACGTGAGTAGGCATGAACAGAAAGAAGGAAAAACATCGATCAGGATGTGTGTATGTAATTGTTTTGTTTTGTTTTTTGAGACAGGGTTTCACTGTGTACTTCAGCCTGGCCTTTATGCACTATATAGCTGAGGCTGGCCTCAGACTCATGGTGATCTTCCTGCCTCAGCCTCACAAGTGCAGGGATTGTAGGCATGCACTACTGTACTTGGCTTATGTGCAGTATCCTGTAATTCTATTTTTAGTTTAAGTCTAGAAAGTTAAAGGGGGTGGGTCATTTGACCTAAATTGCATCTTTTTGTAAGTTGTCAATGAATAGAAAATGAGTCCCTTTCAGAAGCTCATCAGTAATTGGACAGACTATTTTTTCCTGCTTGAGAAAAAAGCAAACAGGGTGAGAGGTAGTTCCTTTCCTTCTAAGTATGCATCTCTCTGGGCATCAATTAAAAAGCTGATGCTTTTGAGGCCCCAAGATCTTAGATTGTGGAGGGTAGGCTGGTGCTCCAGCCACGCTGGTACTCTCTGCTAATAATCTCTAGTGAAAACACAGTTGCTGCTTAACTGGGACGCACTGAGAAGGGAGCGTTGTCACCCAGGCTGTGCAGCGGCACCCTCCGTGGAGGAGGCTGACGGGCAGAGGCACTGGTGGCTCCTGCCACAGTCCGTTAGGTTAGGACTAGGGTCTGGGGCACAGCCTGCAGCCAGCTCCTTCCCAACGTCGGGAAGCCCAAGCCCGGACAATGACACCACTCTCTCCCGCTTACTAAACAAGTACTGCACACACTAGTCCCGGCCCACCCCGCACGGAGCCAGGCAAGGCTGGCGCAGTCTGCAGGCTGTTTCCAGGACTGCGCAGGGCTGGACCTCGACCGCTGACTTACAGCATCTTTACCTCACAGCAAGCCAGACCAGTATTTCCCTAACCAGACAAGCAGGGAGCGAGTTCTTAGAGTGCACTAGAGCTTTTCTTCCCCTAAGCCCATCAACTCCAGAAATTTGAATTAAGAACCTTCCTATTTTCCTCCAGTTCTATAAAGCTGGAAACAAGAGCCTGTGGTCAGAGAGGAATAAAAAAACGTCCTTTGTTCTAATCAAGCTGGCTTGTAGTTGACAGTGACCCGCATCTGTGTGAGGAAAGGCATGTATGTTGGCGAGGCTTGAGTCTCACCGTACCTGAGAATCCCCATGGAGAGAGAACCGCCGTGGGGAGGATGACATACATGCAGAAATAAAGAGCATTATAAAATCCAGAAGCGACACGCATCCCGACAGCACGACATTAAGAGAAGGAAAGCAATGACTTGACTGTCTCAGGCGATGACCCCAGAGTGTCAGCCAGATGTGGTACCTGTACCCTCCTCCCAGGCCCAAGTAACTGAGACAGCGGAAGGCCCATACGAGATTAATACCGCACATTAACATTTTCCCTGTACTAGCTCATTATGCCCCTGCTTCGTAAGGATTGCGCAGGCCGGGAAGTCAGCACTGCCAGGGGATAGGTTTGATAATGCACGGGTATTACTCTGCTGTTTTTCTGGAATGGTGCAGTTATTTGAAGCAATAATTAAGATGCTTTATCATATTTTGGAACAGCAAAATGAGTTCCAAAGTAGAAATTATCACTCAGTGTTTTTCAGGGTGGACATCACGGCCACTGCTTCTCCTGTTTGGCTCCTTGTTCCTCCCCTGGTCTCCAGGGTGGCATTTCCTGTTTCGTCATGTGTGCACTGGGACTAGAAGCGGCCTCCTTCGTTTTTAGCCTGAGATTTCTGTCACTTCCCTTTGCCTGTGCGTTTTGAAGTTTCATTGCTGGGAGAAATTTCCACTGGAACAGGGTGGAGAAGCCAGAGCAGACAGAACAGCGGGCCAGAAACACGCCCCTTCGAGAGCACAGAGACAAGTTAGATCATCCTACACGAGGCCACTGGCCAGCTGCAGATCCGCACCAACCAACCAACTTGGGCAAGGAAGGTGTCTGTGGCTGTGTGCAGACGCCAAGCATAATGGCCCCGCATGCCCACCTCCGGCCCACTCTAGCTCCTGGCAATGGCTCACTGGTGCCCTGCGGCTCCTCAGGCCGGCTGTTTCCCTATGCAGCTACACCACGGAAGCACATGTGCCGGGTGAAGGAGCGAGGTCAGTAGCTGGCAGCAGACGGCCATCTGACACCACTGCAGGTGTCGGTGCAGAGGCGGCAGGGGGCCGGCCGCTCCCTTGACTCGTTCTCCCAGAGAGGGACTTGCAGGTTTCTCAAAGCCAGATTCCGAGTACTGTGACAGACTGAAGATTGTGTTCCAAAAGGGTTCCTCATTCTTCATTTTACTGCTGGGCTCGAAATCCCATCCCTGTCTCTTCCTGTGGACAAAACGGGAGAGATTTTAAAGAGGGCCAGGGACATAGCTCGGTGGTGCCACACCTGCCCGGTCCTCTGCTCCCACCCGGTTTCATCATAACAGGGAGCCTGCAGCTTCCAACTGTCAGTCAAGTCGCAGTAGCAGAAAACGTGAGGCCGGTCCGGGTCACTTGGGAGGGTTATCTCCACTCAGCCCCAGAGCTGACCCAGTGTCTCCACGCCCAGCAGCACCTGACCCTGGGGGTGGCACTGAGCACGTCCAAGTTCCCCGGACTCAGAGCCCCTTCTGGGTGTCCCGTGTGCTCTGCATAAGTAGGGCTTCTGCAAGCATCTATGTGGTGACTGCAGGACACACGGTCTTCACTTGGCCCAGAATTAATGAAAATACTGCAGATCGAAACATTTTTTCAGTCACTTGCTTAAAATGAATCAAAAGATCATTTTCATCCTCTCATGAGATGACATTTGAAACCTGCCCATCCCCACAGAGCTACTCCCTCCCTTACCCCTGAAAGATTCAAATAACTACTATTAAACATCCGCAGGCAAGCAGGTGAAATAGTAACTGGGCAACCTGGGAGGTCGCTATGGAGGCAGTCACAGGAAAGAGCTGTCTTTGGTATTTTCCCATCTGCAAACAGTAGTGTTGACTCAGTCAATCTTGAAAAGCTCTTCTAGTCTGCTGCTCTGTAGCCCTTTAGTCACGGAAAGCAAGGGGACTTGCTGCAGGTTCTGAGAGGCCTGGCTCTTCTCCACTTTCCTCTCTCCAGTCCCTTTTGCGGTTTTTCTAAGGCAGCCTACAGGACTGGTCTCAGCTTGTGGGCTGAGCTGCGGCTGCTCGAGGCTTGTGCAGGACTCAGCATCTCTGTGGGTTCCTCTGGGAGCACTGCCTGCTTGGCTGGTGCGCTGTGCCCCTCCCCACGACACGATCTGTACACTGTAAAGCGCACTCACTGTACTGTTCTCTGAAGCTCAGATCCGCTCACCCCCTGAGAGGAGCTCCGCCAAGAGCCTTCTGGGACAGAAGTCTCCCAACCCGTCTACCCTCCCAAGCAGCCGGCTTGGTGACATCTCCTCACGCTGAACAGCTCTATGCTTGCCCCAGACCTAGTGCATGTACAGCAAGCCTGAATTCTGGCCATGGCTCCACGCATCAGACACCTACACCCCTTTTCTCAAACACATCAGGGACGATCAGCCAGGCAGAGGCACCACGCACAGCTGTGCGGACAGAGGTGACTGCATGGAAGCTGCAGCAGAGGGCTGGGCTCGTGGACACCACACGACGCTGGTGCCAGCAGCTCCGGAGGGCGGCCTCTCTCTCTCAGCTCCCACTGTGGCCCTGACCTTCTCTTAATTTTCTAAATGAACGAACACTGGCTCAGAAAGTTCATAACAACTAGTTCAAGTCAAAGCCTTGCCAACAAAGTCAGGCACCATGTTAGACAGTAGAAGCTACGTTTTCAACACTGGCATAACAAGCTTAAGTATTTTATGTACCTCCTTCACCTTCAATGAATTATCCCCCCCCATGACCTTAGTCACCCATCTAACCAAAGCGCCGTCCTCCCAAACTGTGGCAAGGGTGTAATTAAGGAAAAGAAGTAGTGCAGGATCCTGTCACTGAAAAAGCAGTATGGAAATTGAACATTAATTTAACTCAAATGAATTATATACTGCTGATAAAAAGTATCCTTTTCTTGTTCCTCCCCCTTCTCTCGGTCGCGGCGCCCCTCAGTCTCTCTTGATTCTGCCACCTTACCCTTAGGGACAGCAACTCCCCTGCATAGCCTGTGCCCGGCAGGATTTGTAGCAAGCCTCTCCTGTGCACTTGTTTTCCACCTGGCCTATGTCAGCTACATCCAGAAATCTGGCCTTGGTCAGACGGGCCCAAAATTAGCTCCTTTGAAGCCACCTCATCAGTTCTACGCAACACAGGTGCTGGCAGGCAAAGGGACACCTGGGCTCTGTAGTGACCAGCTCTGTTCCGTGCATCTGTCTCCAGGTAAGTTAGGGGACACTGATTCTTTAAAAAAATGTGTCAGTATGGAAAAAGCAACCTGGCCTTTCATAACGTGAGTTACAACAGGTGCTGGATAATCCCAAAAATTTAGTGCATGGCTTGGCCAGGACTAGAATATATTTCATCATATGAAATATTATAAAATCATTTCCAGTTGTCCTGGTTTTTTACAAATTACACCTGTCACCCTTCCACCTGCTAAATCTTTAAGTTACTGTACCAGGAAGGCAGGGTGTCAGGAAAGATTCAGAGAGGGATGATGTACCTAACACCTCACGTGGGATGCAGGCAGTCACAGGAGAAAGAAGGGGCCATGGCGAGGGCAGAAAACAGGATGTTGTGAGGTGATCTGGGCAGTAACTGGAACGGATAACCTCCGACCACTGGAGCAGGGACAACAGGAGGGAAAGATGCATGAACAAAATATAGAGATAAATAAAAGGCACATGGAAGGCATAATGATCAAACGTGCAGCTCAAGAGTAACCTACAGGAGACACGCTTAGAAAGACAGGTTTGAAATTCAACACAATGCACCGCAGTAAGACAAGGTCAGTGCTTTGAACAGAGTTGTGGCGCTTCTAAAGACAAATCAAGCGCTCCTTCATAAGCAGGGCAATTTGTTTCATTCTACTTTTCAGGCCTGACTCATGCAGGGTGTAGTAGGCAAGGAACCACCTCTATGCAGTTCGGACTTACCAGGATTTATTTTAGAAAAACTTAATTTTCCTTTACCTGTAAGTATATATCCCAATAGAAATTGACTTCTTCAAGGGCATCAGTGAAACCCATCATTTCCTGGATTTAGTTTGTGCCAAGTAGGAACTAGAAAGAGGACAGGCTGGGGTAAAGTCCTGGACACTGAGCTCACTGTTGTACTGAATTCTGCAAGAGATTCCGAATGTTGCTACTGTTTATTAAGTCCGTGCTTATTATGATGAAGGTTTCTCTAAAGGGGAATCTGTGGCCCAAACACAGCCTTTTGTTAATCCAATTGAAATGTTACAGGTCTAGAGATTTGGCTCAGTGGTTCTGGCGCCTGTCTTACAAGCGCAAGGACCAAGGTTCAATTCCTGAGTTAACCACATACCATACTGGGTGTGGACACCCACACCCAGCAGCAATCAGTACCACATAACCACAGTGCCAGGTGTGGTGGCTCACACCTGTAATCCCAGCACTCGGGTGGCAGAGGCAGGAGGTTTGCTGTGATGTGAGTTTGAGGCCAAGCTCAGGGCCAGCCTGAACTACAAAGCGAGACCCTGTCTCAAAAAAAAAAAAAAAGAAATGTTACAGAGTAGTCCTGGAAGAAAAGTATAGTCAAGCATGTCCTTTAACCCTCAGATTAAAAAAATAAAATCTGAGGTTACTTCTCCCAATTTACACAGCATCTCTCTAGATATATTCTTAGGAAAAAAATGCAAAAGTGTGACTTTTATCAAGTCACTGCTAGTTAAAATTTGCAAAATGAGTAGCTTCTTCCAGAAGTTACTTTCTTTCAGCAAAATTAGTGTTTTAGGGAAAGGTGTTACCTGCTCCAGAGAGTAAGCTCGCCCACAGATGTTTTTAAGAGTGGTACTTACCTATCATGTAAGCAGCTGGGTGAACTCCCTCTCCCACTGTAGAAATACTCTACTTCATTTCAGTCCCCCACATGCGACATGCCACTGTAGCCTGAACGATGGCAAGGAAGCCAAACAGATGTGTCCACAAGGGATTTCCATTCACACTACTTCATATTTTAATGGTTTGCTCTTTCTGTACCTAAGCCACTACAGTATTTTCAACACCAACAAGTTAAATGAGATGCATGAGCTAAATCCCAAAGGCCCCATCCTACTACTTCCTGTATTGGATAAAATGCCTTCTTCGTGCTGGTTCTTGTGCCTATCAGACAGACTATAGAGTGCAGGACCATCAGTTCTCTAAATGATCCTTTGAAGTTCAACAGCTTTGTTTTACTTTCATAAATCACAGCAGAGACCTCAGTGGTCTTTGGACAAAAGATGTCTTCAGCGGTTACATAATTGAAAAGGGCACAGGGACTCAAATGACTCAAGACAAAAATTCTTACTACTCTAAGCCTCCTGGCATTGGCAATGCTGGAACTGTCTGGACCAGCATCGAGACAGCCACTGGCTAAAATTACTATTCCCAGGACAGACCCAAATTGCCAGTCACGTAACCTGTGGCCTCCGGAGCCAAGTGTTCTTGACTGGACATAGTGACTGCTCATTGTGTACCTGCGCAAACTGTAGTGCTTCCACATTAATTTTAACTGAAAGGCACTGATCTAAAAACAGTCCACAGTGAACCCTAACAACGTAAAACGTTGCTCAGTCAGCCACCGGGATAGTTACATAACTTATTTTAGATTCGGAAACTTTTCATTGTGACACAGGAAGCACTCCCTAATCTGAGCCAGTTTTTACAACCGCCATGCAGTTGCTCCCCTAAACCTCGCCAAAGGACTTCTGCATAACCAGAAGTCTTCTCCACAACACTTCACGTTCCCCACTTCAGTATTTGCACAAAGTTGCCCTTTGTCTTAAAAGTTCCCTGGTTTGGTATTTCAGAAGGCAAATCCGCGGTGATTCTTTTCCAACCACACACCACTACCTGTTTTCCCCTTCCCAAAAAGGATAGCTGCCAACCTGTGTCAAGGTACCTGAGGGAAGTCAGGTAGTAACTTTTGAGTTGCCATGCAGCACTCCCCACACACTTAGTTCACACCGTCCTCAACTGAAGTCATTTCAACCTCAACAGGGAGGTCCTGGGTAATTTCTCAGTATGCCTGGGAAGTGCTACTACAGGCCAGACTCTCAAGTCACAAGTCTGTAACTTCTAACTCTGGGGAGATGCAAGAAATAAGGTTTGCCCTGTGCTGTGAAGTGCTTGACCACCCCTAAGAGGTTCAAGGCGACAGAGTCCCAAGCCAACTGGGTAAGCCAAAGACTGGGTTCTAAGTTGTAGCCTGGGGGCATCTTAATGAATTTGCCTGGTAAACTGGGTAGAATTAAAGTTCCTCATCCTTTCCCAGAAGAAAATGTGAGTCTTTTATATGGAAATTTCTTTGTACATATGTATAAACTTGGTATGGCCTTAATGCTGCAGTTAAGGATTTGTTTGGCTATCACCTTAAGCAGCGTGTTAAGCAATCGCTTCCTTAATGTAACATTTTTACTTCTTACTGGACACTCAACCTTGAACAACCAACTCCCTTTGCCCTACTACTCCTTGTTGCATGAAGTCATAAAAGTTATGGCAGTTATTTTTTGGCTTCTAAAAAATTCTATTTCTGCCGTTTGAAGATGGAATGTAAAATTTCTGTGATACATGTATATAAAAGTATATTTATTGAACCATCCACACACCCATATCCATGCAAATAGCAATGGAAAAAATTAAAGTTTTCTCAAATTTTCTGTGGTTAACTCGTTACTATTTAGCCTTCCATGTAAGACAGAATCTTATGTATAACCTGAAAAATGGTTCACTATAAACACCTGTTTATGTTGAGAAACGAGAATCCACTTGTTCATTCAAGTCGTATTTATTGGTAGGTGCTGTGGGGTAACACAGGCGGCGCATACAGACCCTAACCCATGAAGAGCTTACAGTCTCACAGGGCAGATAAAACACAGGTGCGCTACACAGCCAGGGGTACATTTTCAGGCAGACGAATTCAACAGTGCAGAAAATCAGCTGGAATAAGGGGTGTCGGAAGGCTGAAGAGGGAAGAGAAGGGAGGGCCTGCTGAGGTCAAATGCCGAGACTCAGCAAGAAACCAGGAAGCAGATGATGGCACCTGCTGCACGCGGACATCAAGAACTGCAAGGCCAGTGAAAGCAACAGGCTTAGGGAATCACTCACTCTGCATAAAAGCAAGTGCCCAGGGCATGCTCAGTACAACAAAAGGAAGCGGCTGATCACCCAGGGCTGAGGTGGGAGCAGCACAGCCAGGGACCTCGGCCCTGCGGAGCCCACTCCCTGTCAGAGCCTGTGAAACTCATTGAATTCAAGACCTTCCCCAGATATACTCCACATGTGACAATAAAGACTTCATTTTCCCACTCAGCTGAGTAAGGAGCTCCAGGCTAAGTAACTGCATATTCTGGTAAAGACAGGGTTTAACTCCCTGGCCTTGTTCTCAAAGAACTCACAGTCTAACAAGGCAGGGAAACAGGTGGTGTGATTGGTTCTAACTTGAGGCTGAAGCTGAGTCCGGAACTCTTGAGAAAGGTATAAAGTGCTCCAGGAACACACAGCTTAAATTACGCAGGTCAGGACAAAATCACAAACCAGAGTTGGAAAGGGAGGAAGATGAGAAGGAAGCTGTTCATTTCAAACTCTGGACACACAAATCCCCCAAAGGAATTCACTACTTCTGTTGCAAACCTTAATGTGAAAACAGCTCTTGAACCTCATCTTTAAAAAAGGACTTGGAACATGAATACATCAGGAAACAGGGTGTAGAACCAAGTATGTCTTCAGAGAGAGAAGGCACTTGAATCCATGGACTCAGCCCACTGAGGGACCACCAGTGGTTCAGCATGCTGGGGCATCATTTCCATGAAGATCGAGAGAAATACCTGGAAAGAAATGTTAGGACCTGGATACACACGAGTGCTGCCAGGCACTAAAACAGGTACATGTCTAAGATCAAACTGCGGCCCCCTAGGAGCTTACAGTTATAACAAGGTGGGAAAGCACCACAGTGTACAGAATACGAAATGCTGCAGTATTCAGATTACAGCTGAGTTTCAGCTATTAAACATCAGGATACCCAATAGCCTTCTGAGAGCTAGTAGTAAATCCATCCCTGAGGGGAGCCCAACAGAGCTGGGCACTGAGACATTCTAAGGAAACAGACTGCACTGGGTAAACGTGACCAGTTAGGTGAGGCGTTCGTTCCCTTCTCTCCTCACATTGTCATCTGCAGAACTTGGGCCTTCTACAAGGAACCCAGCCTGCTAGTCTGATGATTCTCCTAACTTCCATGCACAATTCTGGGGCTCTGAGCCACTCACTTATCTCCTGTGAGAGAAAGATGTTACACATACACACACCATCACTTAATTCCTTCTACCATGAGCAATCTAAGACTGAAAAAATGAGGAGTCTCTCCCAACCATTTTAACAGAAAGGTTAAGAATTTTTCTCAAAAATATGATTTTTTTCATATACACCAAAAACTCCTCCTATTATGTTGGCTAAATTCTACCTCCACTCCCAGTCTTGTTTGTGTTGGTACCAGGCAGGTGCAGTGCTACTGAGCTAACTCCCTGGCCCATCCCCCATCTTTTAAAATGCAACATTTACCTATGTATGAACATATTTCTGAAATGTCCTAAAGCTACTCAAGCTAATGTGTACCAAATGTCAAGAGAACAAGTTTTCTCTCTGCTTCTTAGACATAATGTCTCCATTTAAAAAGACAAAAGCTGTGTGTGTGTGTTAGTGTGCGCGCACGCGTGTGAGCGCCTGGCAAATGCAAGGTTCCGAGTTCTGTCCCTGGTGACCACATACCACAATGCTGCGTGTGGTAACTCATGCCTGTAATCCCAGCACTCGGGAGGCAGAGGCAGGATTGCTATGCGTTTGAGGCTGGCCTGGGCTACACAGTGAGTTCAGGGCCTATCTGCACTACAAAGGGAGTCCCTGTCTCAAAAACAAATAAAAAAAATAAAAAATAACCTAAAATGTAAAAGATGCAGAAATCAAGCAGGTGGGTGACATCCAAGTTTGAAGAGAATCAGTAATCAATTACAGCTTGAAATTATTTTTATCCATATTAAACATGATATTATCACCTCTGTAATCACTACCAAAAATATAGGCCAAGGTCCCATAGGTTACATTTTTTTTAAATAGCAGAACATTTATTAGTACATTTGAGGCATACATAATGACAACACTCATTATAGGGAATCTTCACCTGTACATTCTTGAAAATGACTGCAGTATTTCAATCATCAATGTTTGGCAAACATTTCTAATGGACTTTAGAGGGTGGGGACTCCGAAGTCACACTGTAGCATATCCCTTACAAATCTGGGACGTACTTCAAAGCACTAAACACGTATAGATTTCTGGAGCTGGCCAAATCATACCATTCCCAAAGAATTTTGTTGGAACTGTTTCCCAGTATTACTCTTACTCATAGGGACTTTTAAAAGCTGCTAAATTTCAGTCAGACAGTGGACAGGAAAAGCTGCTCTAAGTTTCCGGAACAAGCCATATTAACTCTGAAAACTGAACCTTGATTCAATCAAAACTGAAACTGGCTAACTTGACTTCTAGTCAAGTTCACTCACCCAGGCCACACTACCCTGAGGTACACATCTGCTAAGAATATGAATAGAAATGTTTTTCTCTCCCATGTGCTGCCTCTTCTCTTTTACTATTAAGAGTTGACAATCAACCCATGGTCCCCCAACCTCAACAGCTGTGGACAAATATAAACCCCCTAAAGGCTTTTTTAAAAGAAACCCAAAGGTTTCTTAAACCAGAACTCTTTAACTTAGCTGTCATTTAATGTTACATGGCCATTAATGGACCAGTAGCTCTCACCTACAAAAATCGCGCACACAAGACATTTGCCTAAATGTTTCAGAATCGTTGGAGAGAATTCCCTGTCCGCTGCCTACTTTTGGTACATTTGGCAGTCAGCTAAAACCCCATTCAAATAAATATAAACACTTCTTCTTTACAAGGTTAAAAAATGCTAAAATGTCAACAATTATCTGCATGCAACTCTGCAGAGATTCTTTTAAATAGCACAAAAAAAGAAAAAGATCAGTAGATAGTGACAAATGAAACTACTTAAAGAACTAATTCACTTAGCATGAACCATAGTCTACAAATCTAAACTTCACAGATTCTAGTCTAACTGCTTCCTATAAAGTGCAACCCTTTTCCACTAAATCACTAATCTCTACAAGGCTTTTCCAACAAGAAAGCTTGTGCAGAAAAGTATCAGGGGATGGCAGTTACGAAGTAAACCAGATCAAGAAAACAATTTTAAGAACCAATCACTGTTATTATGTAGGTTTTATAAAGACTGAGCAATTTTACTTGCTCCCAAGAAGAGGAGTAACAGCAATTTTCTGCTTGTTCCACGTATCTTTTAGACCAAGGTCTCTCGCAGTAGTGATGTTTTAGAAGGATCATACTCGAGCCAGACAGTGACCCACACTTGTAGTGCCAAGCAGCTGGCTGAGGCAGAGGAGACAAGTGTCTGAGGTCACCCTACACTGCAGACCTAGTGTGAAAGGCAGAAAAAAAAGGAGGACAGTCTGTTCCTTGCCATAGCAATGACTTCAAGACTTGCTCATTTAACTGTTCTAATGTCATCTCTTCCATCGGTTACCTCAGGGATGTCATACAGTCCTCAAGGCAGGCATTAGGATGGCTTCCAAAATGTAACTTCACTAATGCTGTGGCAGTAAGTGACTCCTAAATTAGGTAAGCATTTCTGCATTATCTTTTTCATGGCTCCTAAGCAAGGCCTCAGAGTACACCTGTTATTGAAACAAAAAGTATTTTAGTTGGGCCAAAATCTATTATAATTTTCAATAAATCTTAAAAGACTGAGATCCAATGAACCAAAAAAATCTACCTAGTTATCAAACACTCATGAGTCAAGGCCTTGAGGTAGCAAAGAACTGACTACAGTGCTTACAGCTGAAAATCCATGCTGGAAAAAAAAATCTGCGAACAGTGAATGTCATGGTCTGTTGCTGCCCACAGAAAATGTCATCCTAACTGCTGTTCCTTCGGCTTCCCAGCTGTGTGGTCCAGGCATCCTCCCCTAAGCTTCCTTACACTACTTGAGGCAATGGAAACAAGTGCTGGGGTGAGAGCCCATTTTTCAGGCCTATCCAACCTCCACAACCAAACCAATTCTGAGGACTCGAACTGACTGAGGAATCAAGTTTGAGACGATGCAGTGAGTTACATGAGCATCCAGCAGACTGCTAAACCTCTGCACGTATGCACAAGCGCTCGTGCGCGCACACACACACACCGGCAACTTAGTACACATAACAGGGAAGGAAATTTCCTTGGAAAAGATGTTATACAATTCCTAAGAGACTCACATTCCCCAGTTAAGCCAAGGGCCAAAGTCAGAACAAAGCCCTCCTTAGGCACCACCCCAAGCCTCCGGCTCTGCGCAGCATGGCAAACAGTCTGCGGAGTCCAGCCCTGGGGCACTGCCTCACTTTGAGTGGTACCTGGAGTGCATGGCCTCACTTGGGGACTGTCACAAGGGCTGCTGTACCCCAGCCCCTCCAAACTTCAAGTTTCCAATACCACATCTGGTTAGCACCCTTACACCTCTAATTAGGATTAATTTTTTAAATAAACACACAAAAAAACCCAAACTTGAGTATTCAACTGAAAAAAATTTTATCAGGGTTATCTGTGATTTATGACCTGGAAGCTTCTTGAAAAGTAGCCCAGCGCCAGGTGTAGTGATGTGACAGCACCCATCTGTAGTCCCTGGGCTCTGGGAGACTTCAGAGGAGGGTCGAGCTCAAGGAGAGCCTGAACAACTCAGCCTCTCCACTCCACGAGAGCTCCCACAAAGTAAAAGAACAAGCTGGGGGAGCAGCTCAGTGCAAAGGCCCTGGATCTGACCACTAGCACACACAGACAGACAGACAGACACACACACAGATAGAGAGAGAGAGAGAGAGAGAGAGCGCACGCGCACAGGCTAGCATTTCTCAAGTCACCACAAGCTTAATATAAGCTACAGAGAAATACAAACCAAAATCCTTCTAATTATCACAGGCCTGGGCCAAATGAAGTGGTCACCGAGTGAGTTACACTTACCCAAAACAGAGGTGTGACAAGTTTTCTTTATATGAAGGAAATGCCACCAATATTTATATATTTAAGGTTCTGGGACCAAACTGGTAACATTACACTTCATTTTAGTTTTAGCTGACCCTTTCATAGCAAGTCTACAGTTACTAACATCAAAACAAAATATTCTTATTTCTAGTCACATGCTATCCTCCTCCAGCGACAGTTCTAAAATTGAATACTGTTAAGAACAAAGTAAAGGGAGCTAGGAATTTAGCTCAAGTGGTTCCTCGCCTACCTTGGGAGCACAAGGGCCCAAGTAAGAAAGGAAGTTGAATTTGATCAAGCTGGTCGCCCTCAGATTATACCAACAAGTTGCACACAATGGCTTATTTCACACATGTAAATAATACCTTCAACCACCTCACACACAGCACTCAACAAATGACTTCGTAAAATGAGTATTGTTAAGTCTATATTGCCAGATTAAATTTTCTTCCAGAAATATTTTAATAAAAATTGGCCAGCTCTAAGAAAACACCCACTGCATCCCCATCTGTAAAACAACTAGGATAGAACAGAAAATTTACCATGTGGCTACGATTTAACGAAAAAAAAATGCACTGACACTTAGTACACTGGTGAAGTCCAATACTGAAGTCACATTCTTTCATCTGGATTATGATTAGGAAATCTGATTAGATACCAAAGTAAAACAATACAAATGCTCAGCTATCTAGGTCAAAGAACCTCTACAGATGCATCTCTCCTTAAAGGCATTCCAGTTCGAGACTCAATTTAGAGTAAGGCATAACAAATGTTAACAGAAATCCGACATGGTGAAGAAAGAGGAAGTCTACAATTCCTCTCATTCTCTGAACATAATAAAACAAATCTAGAATTTTTTTTTTTATTTTCTTTTAAACAATTGCCAAGAGTGGAATCAAAGATAAATAGAAGGCACAACAGTTTTGCTCTGGTTGTTATTCAGATTTGGGGATTTGCATTTTTTTTTCTTTTTTTCTTTTTTTAACAAATACAAATGAAAAACTCCCAAAAAAAAAAAAAATCTAACAGTTCAAGAAAAGCCTATCAATTGCGTTCTAGACATTCAAAACCTATCTTACAATTTAAATTTCAATGATAAAAACAGGTTTTAGAACTGTTTCATGATCACTATCAAAAACAAAAGTTCTATTCACACTTTTATTCAGTTTTTAACCATCAGTGAGAGCCAAGTTTCTCTACTTTTCCATATGATCATTTTTCCACATCAGAAGGTAGTCCTGACCCTCAAAGGAGAAACAATTTGGATTTTTCCTACCTCCAAAATGTTTATCAAATCCTGTATTTCTCACAGGCTTTTGAAACACGTAAAAAATAAGTAAGAAATATTCCAATGAATGAAACATACCAAATGTCAGTAATAAGTGACACATTCCTTTGGGGAAATGGCTATTAAAAAAAAATCCAGTCTGTGTATGTAAAGTAAGCAAGGAAATCAGTCTTTTTGTCATCTTCTTTAAAAATCTGTTACTTCTAAAACATCGTTCCACAAAATTGGAAGTAAAAGACTGAAAGGCCAAGAGAGAAGGGAAAAGGAGGAGCACACACCATTAACACAAAAAGAAGTAAAACTGTACAAACTGAAGCAGTTTATGACAGACTGGGGTCATACTCCAAGATACCAAAGGATGCTGAAGAATTCACCCTTCTGCAGGAGCTGGGGCTACACGCCAGGGGAGCATCGTGGAGAGCAGCTCACTGCCTTGGAGCAATCCCCCTTCCTACTCCAAAGCCCGGCTTTTGCACCATTCCTCCACGGGGAGGGCCTCGCATGCCGCCGCCCAGTCCACCTCGAGGGCCCCCAGGTCCCCGCAGGCGGTTATCTCGACGGTCCCCTTCCCTGGCAGCACGAGTCTTCTTCTCTTCCACATTCAGACGGACCTCGCCTCTGAACATGATGGGCTGAAAGAACCAAGGTGGGCACACTTACTCCACGGGCATACATGCACAGCAGCTTACATCAGCTAACTTCTCACAGTACTTGTTTTGAGCTCGGAAAACTTATTTTTACCATTAACAAAACACAATAGAATACAATTTGGTATGAAGGCTAGTTTGAAATAGCTAACTTAAACTACCAAAAAATTAAGTGCCTTTCATTGTACCTAAGAACTGACACGTTCTCCACGGATTTAGAGGCTTCAGGTGAAACATTATGTAACATACAAAGATGATGCTGTATATTTACACTGATGTAAAGTAAAGACTTGCAAATGAAGGGCCGAGGAGATTAAGAAACCTGCTTCATGGCTCACCCTAGAAGAAAATCCACAAGCCTTTTATATGGCCATTTATTTCTTTTTCTTTCTTTCTTTCTTTTGTTTTTAAATGTTTTTTGAGACAGGGTCTCGCTTTGTGGTTCAGGCTGGCCCTGAGCTCGCCCTGAGCTCAGCCTCAAACTCACATCACAGCAATCCTCCTGCCTCTGCCTCCCGAGTGTTGGGATTACAGGCGTGAGCCACCATGCCCAGCACTGTGGTATGTGGTGCTGGTTGCTGCTGGGGTGAATCTCCACGCCCAGTATTGTTATGTGGTTACCAGGGATCGAACCCAGGCCATTGCGCTTGCAAGACAAGTGCCAGGACCACTGAGCTATATCCACAGCCCAGCCATTTAAAAGCATTATGCTGGGCCAGGAATGTAGCTCAGTGGTCCTGCACCTGCCTGACAAGTACAAGGTCCTGAAGTCAATCCTTACATCGGAAAAAGAAAAAAAAACCACTGTTACATGAGAACATGTCACAGGCCATGGCTATCAGTGTTATGTAATTTCTATACTCACAAAAACAAGACTGCAGTACAGCAGGCCTCTATCAGTAGAGTGAAATGAAGAAAAGTCAAGACAAATTTGAAATTCCTCAAAGTACAAATGAGTAATCACAAAGTTCAACTCCCAAGCAGTTCTTTTTAACACTGATGGCTAACCATATTGGAATAAATTACATTTTAACTACAAAATACAACCATAAAGATGTTCTCAAGAACCAGAGGGACAGCAGTAAGGAGGGAAATAAAGACAAATTGCTTACCCTGTTGCTAAGGACCTTCTGCACAGGCTCAGAATCATCAAAGACGACAAAACCAAAATTGGGTAATTTCCCACCACTGTTTATGCGCAGCTCCACCACATTCCCATAATCTGCAAGCGAAACCGACTTTCAGATAAATTAGCATAGCCTCCCTTGAAGCATCAGATGTACACCGCCCAGTAAGGCAACCACTAGATCCAGGTGGCTGGACCAGGAACTGTAAGCTGGTCCCAACAAGATGCAGCATAAGTAAACACATGAGGTTCAAAGACTGCATTTTGAATAAACCCCAAGGTCCAGGCTGATTGTCCATTACTGAAAATGCTGCGATTACAACTTCTATTTTGCATTACCCTCATACTTTAAAACATTTGCACGTGTATATACTGAGGTCTCTTATGGATGAGACCCAAACCATTCCTGCTTCATATACTCCTTATGCACACAGTCAGCTGGCTGGCATTTTAAATGCTTGCCAGCATAAAGTAGGAAAATGTGCACATTCAGACTGTGCCATGAGGCCAGTGTGGACTTTCCAACTTGTAGCACACTGATGGTTCAGCATGTTTCAAGTTCTGCAGCATTTCACCATGGATTAAGGAAGCTTAATCAGTATTTCATAATAGTGACACCTTGGAACCCTTCATTAATCAGTTCTGGATATCAACAATGAAGAAACCCGACTATTTTTGCTGCAAAGGGCAGCACATCACAAGGCAATTGATACAACCAACTTTTAGTCTGCATGTTAGTACCAAACAAATGCCAAGGGCCAAGAAAAACTTTTCAATCAAAACGCAACAGGCAACAAGTGGTAAGTTCCAAAGCAGTGCCAAAGTATGACTATTTTTACATGTTGAAAAGGTATTATTTTAAAGATGATGGGTTAAACAAAATGGTCATTAAATTCTGCAGTTTCTTTTTATCCTAACACAGTAACTGTGAAAACTTAAAATTACATATGCTGTTCATCTTCTATTTCTACTGGTCAGTGCTACACAGGCTAAACTGTGTTCAAAACTCAGCAACCTACTTTGAAAGAAATCTTTAAGTTCTGATTTGTCCACCTCGTGGGGCAGGTTACCAATGAAGAGCTGGTGGCTGTCTGGATGTCTCACAATTCTTCGGGGCTCAACATCACCCTGTTCCCCAGCCTCACGGACTTAGAAGAAACAAAAACAGCAATGAAAAGCTAAGAGACATTTAACCAGTGACTACTCATACATAATAAAGTTTTCCTTCTGCTCCAAATTCCAGTGCCTCTAAGAGAGAAGTACACAATTATCAACTGGCCACCCAAAGTAGGCCCCCACTCCTAATCACTTGCACTACACAAATCCCTGCGTGAGCTCTTACTTGGTCTGGGTCCTCTCTGGGGAGGAATATTTATTCGTTGCTCTCGAACTCTTTGATCCCTCTGCGGCCTCTGTGGTGGAAGCTGAGATTCAGGCTTAGGCTCTGGACGGGGCTAAAAAATTCTTAAGTTAACCACTGTGTATAAAACAATCCATGCTTACTTTTGTTTTTCTTAAGTCTCTTAAAGGTAAGGTTTAAACTAGAAAATGGCAACCTCCTCACAGAAAGCTAAGCACCTTGTGCCCTTTTCTGTTCTATACACAGGTTCCCCCGGCTTTAAACCTTGGTTGAAATCACATCACCAAACACAAATAAACCTGCCAACTTCAAGTCACAGTTGTGTAAGAAACTTACCTGTGACGCTGGCACTTTCACCACGTGCGGAGGGATCCCAGTCACAGGTACAGCTCCACTAGGAGGAAGGTTCTTACTGGTCACAGATGCCCAGGAAAATGTCTACAGGAACAACAAATATGACACGGTTATGCTAATGGCAAGATGCTGCAAAGTCCTTTTAACTCAATTTCCTGTAAATAATATACATATGTAATACATTCTCATAGGTAAGGTGGCATTAATTGTATCTTGAGGTTCTTTTCATCTGCTCTCAAATGTAGTACCCAAGTTTCTTATAACTGATGACTTCTGACTTCAAAAATCAAGTGCTGGGCCAGGAATTTAGCTCAGTGGTTCCTGTGCCTGTCTTGTAAGTACAAGAGCCTGGGTTCAGTCTCCAACAACCATACAATACTGGGTATGGAGACTCATACCCAGCAGCAATCAGCACCACATACCACAGTGCCAGACGTGGTGGCTCACGCCTGTAATCCCAGCACTTGGGAGGCAGAGGTAGGGGAATTGCTGTGATGTAAGAAAGCAAGAAAGAAGGAAGGAAAGAAAGCAAGCAAGCAAGAGAGAAAGAAAGACAGAAAGAGAAAAGAAAAGAAAGAAAGGAAAGGGAGAAAGAAAGACAGCAAAAAGAAAGAAAGCAAGCAAAGCAAAGCAAAACAAAGCTTAGGGCTCAAATGAACAACTTTCAATTTCAAGTCTGTGCATCAGGTAAAATTCTCTCCTCCAAAAACCAGCTCAGCTCCGTTCCCTGATTTGCCCAATCCACTGTGGATTAATCAACTGTAAGGTCGTTTTATACATCTTTCCAAACTGTTCAAAGCTGTCACAGCAGGGAGTGGTAGCACACACTTGTAATTCCAGTACCATGGGAAGCCAAAGCAGGAAGAAGATCTTGATTCCAGTCTAGCCTGGGTAAGACCCTGTCTCAAAAAAACGAATGGGCTAGGGTGCAGTCCAGTGTGAAGGCTCTAGGGTTCAAACCCCATCACAGAAAAGAAAAATAGGGCCAAAGATTTAGCTCAATGGTTTGGTTTCAGCATCTGCCTGGCAAGCACAAGATCCCAAGTTTGATCCCTGGTACCACATACCACAAGGCCGGGCATGGTGGCTCACTCCTGTAATCCCAGAACTTGGGAGGCAGAGGCAGGAGGATTGCTGTGAGTTCAAGGCTAACCTGGGCTACAGACTGAGTTTGGGGCCAGGCTGAACTACCAAATCAAGACCCTGCCTCAATAAATAAATTAATTAAAAAAGATAAAAACCTTTTTCTTTTACCCTCAATATCTGATTTCCACTGCTGAGAATAATCCACAGCCACCCTACTCATCATCCATCCATGCTCAGTAGAGCATCTACAAGCTAAAATCATTTCAGTGTATTTTTCTTACCTGCCTGATTCCCAGAGAGCAAGAGTTCTACTTGTTTTACCAATAAAGTACTCACACTTGTGACAATGCCTAGCATACTGTGAGCATTTGAATGAACCTGTTAAACAAGTGACATTAGAAAAACACTGACCTACAGGGTCCTGAGTTCTATTTGCAGCACTAAATACTGACCCTCTAATACATATATAGGAGAGATGTTGAGACAGGGTCTCGCCATGCAGTTCACCCTGGCCCTAAACTCACCATGTAGCCCCCTAACCCCCCGGCCTCAGACTCCTGAGTGCTAGGGCGATAGGCATGTGCCATCATGTTTAGCTGGACCCTCGAAATACAGTACTGAAAACTTTCCTTCTCAGGTAAAAGGTAAAAGTTCTGTGTTCCTTCAACAGAAGATCTTAATGGCATTCAGGAGTAAATGAAAAGCCTCTCATCTGAGAACAGGACCGTTTGTTTCCATTTCTACCTTCAATATAGTCTCAATTATATTTCAGGGATATATATATATATATTTTAGGGATATATTATATCCCTAAAAAAACTATGCTACGCACTTGTGGTATACAACCAAGTATTACTTCCAAGTAAGACTTCATAGCTTAACAGCCAATTCCTAAAACACTAGGAGATTGGGCCGGGAAGTTAGCTCAGTGGTTCCAGCACCTGTCTTGCAAGCACAAGGACCCAGGTTCGATTCCCCGGTAACCACATACAATACTGGGCGTGGAGACTCATGCCCAGCAGCAGTCAGTGCTACATGCCATAGTGCCGGGCATTGGTGGCTCACGCCTGTAATCCCAGCACTCGGGAGGCAGAGGCAGGAGGATTGCTGTGATGTGAGTTGGAGGCTAAGCTCAGGGCCAGCCTGAACTACAAAGCGAGACCCTGTCTCAAAAAAAAAAAAAAAAAAAAAGACTAGGAGATTAATGGTATGGTGACAAAAACGACACTTGAAATTCCCGGCCTAAAAAGCACTCAAGTTACCTTGGAAGAAAGGGGAGGGGGCACTGGGTCACCTTTCAAATTACAAAGCAATACGCATCATACCTCTTATCTGAGACATGGCCCAGGATTTAAGAAATGTTCCTAAATTACCAGTATGAAAAGCATCTACAAAAGACAACCAAGCATTTATAATTGAGAAAAGAAATTATATTTTAAAAAACTAGAAATAATACAGTGACGATGAGTTCCCTACCCTCAAGTCCTCTTGCACTGTCTGAGCCATGTCTGTGGGAGCTGGAGAAGAACTCTTCTGAGCATCCTCAGGGGCCGTCTCTTCTGATACGGGCTCGGACTTTTCCTCCTGGTTTTCAGATGCAGGTTCTTGCTCTGGTTCTGGTTCAGGATCAGGCTCTGGTTCCGCAACAGGTTCCTCCAAATGTTCTTCAAGGTCATTGCTTCCATAGGAAAATTTGAAAAGTATCATTCTGCCTCCTCCACTGATTCAACAAAAATATCTCCGTCACTAACCACAGAAAAACAGCTACCAGGGCTGGGAATATAATTCAGTGGTACAATGCACTTTAGCATGCAAGAGGACCGAGGCTGGACCCGAGCAGAGAAAAGTATCTCCCTCTTCTCAGAAAAGATCTATGAAATGTGTGTATGTAAGTGTTTAAAAGAAGCAACTTTTATAAAAAGCATTCAATGAACAAAATATTAACAAAACAGTTCACGTGCTAAATCATATAAGCAATTACATCCAAACTGTCAAATGAACCAACAACTGCTTCTCATTCAATTGGAATTCCAAAACAGTTAGAATTTAGTTATCATACAACATCATGAAGAAAAGTCATACCTAACAGGCTTGGGAAAAAGCAAATTAATGCTTTCAACAGCAATAGTTCTGCAAGACAGATAAAAAGTTCTACTGATTCTTTTAAAAATCAGTGTGCATTCACTTAACATTATCAATCTATACACTTCAACACGAGGAAAGGCTATGCACACTTGTAGTCTTCGTCCCAGCACTGCAAAGGCTAAGGCCAGGGACCATCACGAGTTCAAGGATAGCCTGGATGACTTAGTGAGACCTTGCTTCTGCCCCTGCAAAAGTGGGGACAGTACATTTTTATTTTTTTAATTCTTTTTTTGCAGCACCAGGGATTGAACTTGGACCCTCGTGCTTCAAAGGTAGGCGTGACAGTACTAAATCCCCATCCCTAGAGTACATTTTTAGCTACATGGCTTTTTTCACATGAAAAAATTTGCAAAAACACTAGCAATTTTGGGAGAAAAAAAATACTAGTTATGTTTGAGAAAAGTTGTTAAACTTTCACACAGATTACCAGTAATGCTGTATATATTTCTCTTGATAAGAAATCTCATTCAAATTTATTTTTCACTTAAAATCAGGAAAGAAGGCAAAAATAAAATGCAACTGGTAAAATATCATTTTAAGGTTTCCTGGTATAATCTGATTATCAAGTAACAAAATCACACTTTTATTTAAGTCCATGATATCAAAAGCAACACTTTTCTTTCTTTTTTAGTCTTTTAAGACAGTGTTTCACTTCGTAGTTCAGGACGGCCCCAAACTCACTATGTAGCATAGACTTGTCTCGAATTCACAACAATCCTCCTACCTGCTTCCAGAGTGCTGGGACTGCAGGTGTGAGCCACCACACCCAGAAAAAACTCTGTTCTGCAAAGACTAGACAGTACGATTTCTTATGCATCCCTAGACATGTGAACATAATTTTCTTTACCTCACAGTCTGATCATAGAAAGTTCCAGAATCATCAGGTACAACCTCCGGTGTTTGCTGCCTTTCTTCCGGCTCCTCTACCTCTTCCTCAGATTCTAGAACAAGGACAATGTACTTAAAATTACTTGTGCCTACTGAATTCAGTCATTCTTTTACAATGTCTACTATGTTCAAATAGACAACAAAATAAAAGAGAACAAGGTGACTGAATAAAAGTGGCATAAACATTAAGCATATATTAATTAGTTTTGGTTTGGAACATGGAATCTTAAGTCTATTTCCTGTAATCTAATAGGCTGTTGCAACTTATTATCCTTATGTTCATAAGCAAACTACTACATCTCAGTGCCCTAATTACTTAATGGGAGAAAACAGTACATCAAGTACCTATGAAGAAGGCTGTGTACTGTACAACAAACACAAAGCACTCAACATAGTCTGTCACATACAAAATACTTGAATACTACGGAGATGATTGTCTTTGGGTGTTTCTTGACATTTTCCCTACCTACTCTGTCTTCAAATACATTATCTGTATGGCAACTTTAGAAGAAAGCATTTCCTCCAGAACCAAGAGAGAGCACGTTTACTCCCTACTACCAAGGCTTTGGGGGCACCGTGGCTTTCCTCCCAGGCAGCCTGCCTGTGTTATCCATGGTGTTCTTTTATCTTGCTTCTTCTTTTCTCTCCGGCAAGGCTCACTCTGCAGAGGCAGTTTCTCCTGCACTCTTCACTTTTACTTTTCACATAAACTTTGTCACTGCTTTAAATAAATACAGATACATTTGGGCTTCTTAAACGAAGAGTTTTACTATTCTAACACAACTCACTGGCTTCTTCACAGCGTCCTGCAAACTGTGATATGAAATACTGTAACTGCTGTCAGAAGAAATGTGTATCCTTGAGTCGGTCTTTTCTACACAACCATAAAGCAAGTAGTTAAGAGTCCAGGGTAAAACCACAGCTCCATCATATCCTGAAATACTAATTATCATCAAAGAACACAGTATAAAGAAACATTTCTTGAGAAATCCATATCCTTTTAAGGTCACTCTAATGCTATTTTAAAAATGCAGACAAGTAAGAAATATCATTTCACTACTCACCCTCCTGAGGCTCAGTAACAAAGCCACCGAAGACCTCATCTTGGTATCTGAAGATATCATTATGAACATAGAATTTATTTGCAACAGAGCCCTGCAATGCCAACCAAGTTTTCATTATTCAACTGAGCTTCAAAAAGCTGTATCACAAGTGTCATAAAAAGAATTCAGATGTGTTATCATCCAACAGGTACCAACTCCCCATATTCAATAGACTCATCATGTTCTGCAAACATGTACTAAAATTTTTTTTTAAAAGCCGTATCATGGTATACAAATGGTCTTCATCTGGTCTTCAACAAATACTAAGCACTGTCTGCTGCCATGTCCACTTTCATAACATAGGATTGCTACTATCAACACTGCTGGGTGGAGAGCACAGATAATACTAAATACGCTAAAGTGCACGTGACAGTCCCCACAATAAAAAAATCAGCCCAGAGCGTCAATGATTCAACATTGAAAAGTCCTGATTTACACTACAGACACAAGAATAAATAACAGTCATATATGTGTAGTCTCATCACAAGATGGAAAGCCAGAATCTGGAGGACTCCTCAAAAAACACCAAAATCAGAACCTAACTCCAGGAGATACTTCAAACTTCCAATCTGGATCTGATACTGATTCACATTGTACTCATGTTAAAGACACCCAAGTTCACACTGGACAATGTTATTTACTGTTACCTAACTGCTAAAGCTGTCTGCTCATCCACACAGAAGGTTATTGAACAAAATACACCTAACTGCTTATGTGGTTTAAGTAGTTTACCTAACAACACATTATACTAAAGTTAGATTCTCCTCTTTAAAGGACCTGTTCTATCTGAATCATTCTAGGAGAAAGACATTATTCACCTTGAAAGCCACAGCCCTTCGTGTTGATCCGATCCTATCTACAAAGGACTAGAGCTCCTTGTAGAAACAGGTGACTCCAGAACTGGGGGCGGGGGGGGGGGGTTGCGCTGAAGTGAGACAAGTCTAAGACAAGCCTGTAACACTGTCTCACTATGTTTCCAAGTGTTCTTTTTGGGGGTTGGTACACTGGCTCAGCAGCAGAACACTTACTCTTGGTTCAAGTCCCAGTAGTGCAAAAGATAAAAGATAGAAAAAGCAACATAAGAGGTTCACATTGACAAATGTGTCACGCTCCAGACACACTATGAAGCTAGCAATGGATTCTAATTTACTTTCCTTTTTTGAGACAAGTCAGGCTACGTAGCTCAGGCTGGCTTTGAATTCTCCATGTAGCCCAAGCTGGCCTTCAAATCATGGAGAACCAACCTCAGTCTCTTGAGTGCTGAAATTATAAACGTGCACCACCGCACCTGGCTTTCAATCCATTTTTAAAACTAATCATTTGTGCACTTGAGCCTTAGGTCGGTCTCATGAACGAAAAAGATAGGAAACGAATGCCAACTAATAAATACAAAATGATGGGATTAGACAGACTCCATTTGTCATTATCAACACAATAACTGACCAGGTATGAATCAATTAATACCAAATTTAGTATAAAAAATCTGATAAAGAATAGAACAATTGTTGAGGTAGAGGATTTAGCTCAGTGGCACTGTTGACTGCCTTACAAGTGCAAGAATGTGAGTTCGTTTCAATTAAAAAAAAAAAGAATATGAGTTCAATCCCTGGTATCACTCATACACTCACACACACAAAGTAAAACAACTGTATTGTCTCAGTCACAATTTCCAAATCAGAAAAGCAAAAATACTTAACTTTACAGTAGAAAAACCCGATGATCACCCTAAGGTATACATCATTATTAATAGAAGTAACACCATGTACCTCTTTGAGGTATGAAAGACACTTACGTACAAAATATTTATACATACATGACTATGTTCTTCAAAAATGTCAGCAGCATGAAAAGATTTAAGAACTACTGCAGTGGCCAGGGATTTAGCTCAGTGGTTCCTGCGCCTGTTTCGCAAGCTCAAGGGGCCGGGTTTGATCCTGGATAACCACATACAATACTCGGCATGGAGACTTACTCCCAGCAGCAATCAGTACCACATACCACAGTGCCGGGCGTGATGGCTCATGCCTGTAATCCCAGCACTTGGGAGGCAGAGGCAGGAAGATTGCTGTGATGTGAGTTGGAGGCTGAGCTCAGAGCCAGCCTGAACTACAAAGCGAGACCCTGTCTCAAAAAAAAAAAAAAAAAAAAGAACTACTGCAAATTTAAAAAGACTAGAGCTATCACAGGTACATGCAATGTAATTTTTCTCTTTTGTGGTGCTGGGAAAGAATGTAGGCCAAGTGTTCTACAACTGAGCTACATCCCCATCCCCTAACTGTGTACTGTACCTTAGAGCTGGAAAAAATACTACGAAAACCAACCCTGGCATATTTTCTAAAACTTCAAGTGATAGTTACACTGCATAACTATGTCCTGAATGGGATAACTGTATTCTACGAAACTATTCCTTATTCTTGGGACATGTCCATGTAAGTATCTGAAGAAGATTATACACAAGGTGCCGTTTCTTTACAAATGCTTCAGTAGGAAAAAGATGAGGAAAAGAATTATATGTATGTGAGCAAGCACTGACAGGAGCACTATATACAGAGTACATGACTCATTATACTATTCTTCCACCTTGAAAGACTGAAATATTGAAGATTTTAAAAGACACACTTTTTCACATATTTTACTGTTATAGCATGAAGAATGATTACAGTATGTACCTCAGGAGCAAGGACAAACGTCTGCATGAACCTCCTCAAGGCCTGGTTGTTGTTGGACAGCAGCCCCATGACCTGCACCACCACACCATCATTCAGGGTAGCATGTGCATCAACATGACGGATCTTGGTGTGGCAATTGGTGAAGTTCTGCGACATCACTTTCCTATGAATTTCCTAGAGAATCAAAGAAAATTATTTTCTTAAAAAAATGTGTACAAACTACACTTGTACCAACTCCCCATAATGAATATTATCATTATACATTGTGCACACATACTAATACAAATTTTTAAAGGAAATTTATACAGCCTACAACAGAACCCCCAACAGATACACACTGTATGTCAAGTACTACTCAGGCAATCTCCATCTGCCTTGGTACACTGTGCCCAGCGACCTCTACTGAACCCTTTAAGGTACTGTCCTGAATCAGCACTTTTAAAATGTGACTGCCATGCTAAAACCAATGATCTTCCTACATATAACCTTCAGAACATATCATTTAAATGAACAAGTGTGATATCACAAGTATTTCAAAAAACTTTCATATTAATCAAACAGTAACTACTAAGCTTCTTCAACCAATCTAGAAAACATATTATCGCTCATCTTCTTGTCGCGTAAAGACCTTCAAACACAGTATCCTTACTTTCTGTCCATAGACTGCATCTGCAGGTTTTCCATTTGAATCCAATCCCCCATGAACATAGGAAGAGTTCTTTCCATAAAACCTGAAACAGGAAGATAATTTCCTTGTCATCACAAGCACCCTGAGAGCAGGCAGGTATTTCCAAGTGTGCACACGTCGAACTTCCGGGCAGACTTGTGAAGACCACAAGACACTGTCTCTACCTTACTTCACACTCAACCCACTGTCTACCGTCCTACATGGCACAGTCACACTCGCTGAACAGAGAAGGTTTCATCAGTGAGACAGAACACGTACTTTTCGAGTCACAAGCTCCAGGCTTCAGGGCAAGGTCACATTAGGAAGAATCTAAGAGTTTACATCAGGAAGATCAGTCACTTAAAACTAAAGTTCGCATTTCAACTAAGGGAAGCCGGGCAGGCTGTGGACAGCTGCTCCACTGTACAACCTTGCAGAGTCCTGCGTGTGGGCAATTCCCACTCAACACTGCGCACTCATCCAGGCTGTTTCAGAGGGAGATTTTAATTTCTGCTGATAGACTTCAATCCTTGTGGCTTTAATTCATGTATATCCACAAGCAATCTATTTTCATTAATACAATACCCCATCAGGGAAACTGTACGCTATTGTAGGGATAACTGCTGTCAGTGCTTATCTATCTCATTACCCAGATACAAGCTTTTTTTTTTTTTGAAACAAGGTCTCTGTAGAGCCGGTTGTCCTTGAACTTTTGGTGATTCTGCTATTTCACCTCCCAAATACAAGGATCACAGGCATGCAACACCACACCTGGTTAATTTTTTCTTAATCAACAAATATAAATATATACTTTGTATCCTGGTTCCATCTTCCCTACATCCTTTTCTTACTTCTGCAACTATTGTAAGAGGCTGGGAATGGTGGCACACAGAAAGACCCTCTCAAAAAAAAAACAACAAAAAAACCCCACTACAATGTGCATCTTTAACTACTGGCTAAGCCACTATTCATCTAAAACTCATCTATGTACATCAGGGATGAAGAAATGTGGAGCCAGGTGTGACAGTGCACCCAAAATCCTTGCAGATCAGAGGCTTAAGCAGGAGGATGGCAGTGACTTGAGGTCAGCCTGGGCTACACAGAAACTGTCTCAAAAGAAAATGAAACGTGGGGGGGCAAATTTTCATAACAATACTGACAAAAACACAGTAATTCAACTCTTTAACATAGGAATTTAAACTTCTAAGAACTGAATAGAATGCTGACATAAAATACAACAAAAAGGCAGAAAAATACAGGGATAGTTTATGCAGCATTGTAAGAGTAAGTACTGGTGGTAACCTGCATCACTAGGAAATAAAATAAAGTATGCTATTTCTCTTTACCCACAGAAATTAGCATGACACAAGGACTGCCCTGAAAAGTGGTGTCCGATTACAAAGTTAAAGTCAGTGTTTTGAAACATACTTGCATATACACAGAAAAATTATTAATATAGTCTTACCTGATACTTCCACAATTTGTGTTTCTATGGTGCTGGAATTAAACCAAGGGTCTCTTGTATACTAACTATTCTACCACTGAACTATACTTCTAGGCCTCAAAATCTTTTTTTGGTCTGACTATGCAGCTCAGCCTGGCCTGAAACTAATGCCAATCCCCCTGCATCCTCCTCCAAGTACTGGGAGTATAGATGTGCACCACCACAGACAGCTACCTTTACAAATTGTATACACATGTGCTTTAACTTACAATAAGCATAAATTACTGGTGCAAACAATGTGGAAATCAGTGTGTAGATTCCTCAAAAAAACTAGCATTAGAGCTTCCATTTAACCTTGCTATTTCCCTGCTAGATATATTCATGAAAGACTTAAAAGCATCATACCACCGAGACAAATCCACACAAGTATTTCTACCAGTTCAGTTTGTAAAAGCTAAATCTTAGAAAGAGCCCACATGCTCATCAACCGGAGAATGGATAAAGATATGAGTTTTTAAAACAAATAAAAATAGAGGGCCGAGGACTTAGCTCTGTGGTTGCAGGCACCTGCCTTGCAAGCTCAAGGTCCTAGGTTCATCCCTGGCAACCACATACAACAATGTCAGGCATGGTGACTCACACCCAACCAGCAATTACTACCACATACCACAATGCTGGGGTGTAGGGGCTCACGCCTATAATCCCAACACTTAGGAGGCTGAGCTCAGGGCCAGCCTGAACTACAAAGTGAGACCTAGTCTCAAAATATAAATAAATAAAATACAATTAAAAATAAGATTTATTACTCAGCCATAAAGAATGATAAATTAGGCCAGGGATTTAGCTCAGTGGTTTTGGCGCGTCTTGCAAGCACAAGGGTCCGGGCTCGATCCTTGGTAACCACATACTACACTGGGCCTGGAGACTCACGCCCAGCAGCAATCAGTACCACATACCACAGTGCCGGGCGTGGTGGCTCACGCCTGTAATCCCAGCACTTGGGAGGCAGAGGCAGGAGGATTGCTGTGATGTGAGTTTGAGGCTAAGCTTAGGGCCAGCCTGATCGACAAAACGGTACCCTGTCTCAAAAAAAAAAAAGATAAATTAGAGATGTATATTGTAAGTGAATGCACCTTGAGGCCATACTGTTAAGTGAAATAAATAGGATATAGATGTGTAAGCAGCATACAGTTTCTCTAGTGTGATAAACTGATGTAAATCAGTTCAGAATATGACAGGTGTTGTGAAATAGAAAATGTTCAAAGGGAAATGGTGCCTGGGTTGGGGCAGGGAGAAGAAAAGAAGGGAAAGAAAAAAGACTGACGATAAAATGGAAACAAAGCTAATGTATATAGGAGTGGTGGGCTGTAGGGGGCGCAGGGGAATGGAGAAAAAAATGAGAACTAAGATACATCATGTACAGGTATAAATTCCCAATGATGTCTGTGATAATAATGTATTATCTGAAAAGTACCAAAATAAGCTCAGTAAAGGGAAAAAAAATAAACATACATTTCTACTTTAACAAAGTTAAATTTTAAAAAGCATGCTAACAAAAAATTTTTATAGTACATACACTGTCGGATCTTCAATTTTTTTCTCTCTTCGAAGAGAAGGTCTCACTATGTACTAGAGGCAGCCTGGCACTCACTCGCTAAAGAGGGAGTCACCACCCAGAGGGAGCTGAAGCAGCCTCCGAGGGACAGCATTATGGGTAGGCACCACAGCAGGCTGCTCAGTGAACTCGTCCTAATTAAGGGGTGAGAAGCCCTTTTCCATTTTCAGATGTTAACGTTCTGATGCATCTTCAGGTAAGCCCGAACTTTTCTAATATGTACATCATTTCAAAAATTCTTTCATGTGATAGGGGTGGTGGAACATACCTCTACTACCGGCATTCAAGTAGGCTGAGGCAGCAGGACAGAAAATTTGAGCCCAGCCTGGACGACATAGCAAGATTCTCTCTCAAAATAAAATACAAATAAAGGGCCGGGGTCACAGCTCAGTGTGAAGGCTCCAGGTTCAAACCAGAGCTATCTATCGTGCAGCAATCCTACCGGCTTACAGCCAGGGCAGTAGAGGCACTCACCTATGCAGCATGTCTGGGGCCTGGTTCAGCAGTGTGTAGTACTGCCTCACAAACTCCCGCCCGACCAGCAGGGGACTCGGCTTCTCCATAACCATTGCTTTGGTCAATACAATCTGGAAAAAAGATTGAAAAATCACCAACCTGAAAAAAAAACTCTTACATGACACAATCCAACTTTTTTGGTGGCACCACACCTGTAAACCCAGGGCTTTCACATCCTGGCCTTTTTAATTTTTATTTCCAAAAGGTCTCCACAAGTTGCCCAGACAAGGCTGGAACCTACATGATCCTCCTCCTCAGCCTTCCAGAGTGCTTAGGTCATGGGCATTCACTACCATGCCTGGTTTTTTGTTCCAACAGGATGAGCAATATTAAATCTCATCATCTGAGAACAAGACCTTTGAAGTGACAGGTTGGCCTTAATCTAGTTCACTGATGCACTTTGCTATGCTGCTCCGGCTAGTGTCCAACTCCTGGACTCCAGTAGTCTTTCCATGCTGGCCTCAGCAGGTAGCATTCTAGCCAAATACCACACCTGGCCCTGGTAATTCTTTGTATCTGCTCTCCCTATTACTTCTTCCACCAAAACCTATCAGTTCAAAGTTGTTCTTCGGGGTTTTGAGACAGGATATCGCTTTGTAGCTCAGGATGGCCCTAAACTCACAGCCATCCTCCTGCTTCTGCTTTCCAAGTGCTCGGACTACAGGTGTGGCCACCACGCCCAGCACTGCTGTCTGTGGTTACAGAGGATCGAACCTGGGGACTTCGTGCTAACCAGGCAGGCACCGGAACCACTCAGATAAATCCCTGGCCATCATTATCTTAAATTCTACATTCTTATAGTTTAAACTTTCCTTGTAAATTCTCTTGTCTAAAAAGGATTACCAAAGAAGGATGTGTAACTCAACAGAACATTTATATACTGTGATCAACATCTGGGGTCCCCTCCACAACACCACCAGAAAAGTAAAAGCAGCCAGGCATGAGGGCACAGGCTGTAACCCATACTCAGGGGTCTGAGGCAAGAGGATCACAACTGGCCAGCATGGAGTACTTATGAGTTCAAAGCAAGCATGAATTACATAGCAAGACCCTGTCTCAAAAAGCAAAATAAGGACCGGGCATTTAGCTCAGCGGTTCTGGCACCTGCTTTACAAACCCAAGGTCCTGAGTTAATCTGCAGTACCCAAATACAATGATGCCAGGCATGATGACTCATGCCCACCAGCAATCTATCACATACCACAATGCTGGGCGTGGTAGCTCATACCTGTAATCCCAGCACTTGGGAGGCAGAGGCAGGAGGATTGCTGTAAGAAATAAGTAAAATAAAATTTTAAAAAGTAACATAAAACAGTGAAATGTTTGAGAATCAACTAAAAACTTCTCTTCTGAGGCAGGGACATCAATAAATATACTGTTGTAGCCTACAACTCCCAACCCTCCCACCTCAGCCAGCCACACCTAACTTAAAAGTCTTCAATTATCTCCAGGGAAAACTCAACCACCACTGGCAAGGGCCTTGAAATCTGGCTTCAATCTCCAGCACATAAAAGAATCCCAAAATTGTTTCCCTAAGTCCTGAGAGCACTGAGTAAATGCCACCTGTTACCAACTCTAAAATAAGAACCACAATGAAGGGAAATGTGTTCTAGCTTTCTGTGTGCTTAGGTGCCTGAGCTACTGAGGGTCTAAGTCCAGGCAGCCGAAGAGTGTGGTTAGCAAGATGAACAAAGATGCACAGATGAGAGCCGCAATTAACCAAAAGTTAATAGAAACTGGAGAAAGAAAACACGCCTCTGTTTTGTAGTTCAGGCTGTCCCTGAGCTCAGCCTTGAACTCACAGCAATTCTCCTGCCTCTGCCTCCAGAGTGCTGGGATTACAGGTGTGAGCCACCACGCCCGGCAGAAATTGTTAACTTTCAAAGAAGTATGGCAAAAGAAATACATACTCAAACAATTACAGCTGAAGTCATAATGTTACCAAGGAGAGAACATGACAGAATCACATTCAGTTGCCAAGCTGTCTCAAACATGGAGTAGCTTATGCTATTCCTATTCTATTTATTACTTTTCTTCCTTCTCTTTATTTGTAGCAAATTATAGCTCATTTATCAAGTTTTAAATATTCCCTCTTCAAGGAACCTATTTACTAAATCCCAAATACTTTGTTCCGCCATAATATTTAATCGCATTGTCATCTAGCTACCTACTTCACTAGTTTGGGTCCTCCATTATGGTCTAAATTGTATGAAAGTAGAAACACCTTGGTATATAAAGCATCTACTCTTACGCCTAGTAACTAATTAGCCAAGTAAATGTTTGAAAAATAAGTGGATTTAGAAGTACGAAGGGTTGAGGAATCAAGAAAGGCTCCCAGGAGTGGATGATAAAGTTTATTAGAGAAATACATATTTAAGGAATCTTTTCAAGTCTTCCTGGGTTCAAGATACACCAGCAGTGAGATTTTATGGGATGATTAGATGTCAGGTGAGGTTCAAGGATTAGCAGTTCTTCAGGCGAATAAAAGAAGAGGATGTTCTACATCGAGGGAACAATGCGCAAATACACAAAGTCACAGTTCAGTGCAACATACCACCCTGAGAACTGGGTTGCAAAGCTACAAGATACTCACAGAAAGCTAGAAGCCTCAAAGAGTTGCTGCGAGCTAAATTAATTGAGTGTGGCTGGAAGATCGGTTGAAGGCACACTGTAAAGATAAAGATTTTTTTTTTTTTTTTTTTTTGAGACAGGGTCTCACTTTGTAGTTCAGGCTGGCCCTGAGCTCAGCCTCCAACTCACATCACAGCAGTCCTCCTGCCTCTGCCTCCCAAGTGCTGGGATTACAGGCCTGAGCCACCACACCCAGCACTGTGGTACAGGTGCTGATTGCTGGTGGGCGTGAGTCTCCACACCTAGTATTGTTATGTGGTTACCTGGGATTGAATCCAGGTCCTTGTGCTTGCAAGACAGGCGTCAGAACCACTGAGCTAAATCCCAGGCCCAAGATAAAGATTTTAAATGACAGGATTTTTTTTTTGCTCTTGCATTAGTGGTAATTAAAGAAAAAAAGACTAGAACACGTTACTGTTGATGACTTGGTGGCTGAAATCACTCCAAAAGGCAGGGCCCTGGTACCTGACAGTGTTAAAGAAGGAACTCCTACAAAGAATGAGAACATTCCCTGCTCAGCATGCAAGCCTGTAAGGTTGGATTAGATTGTGCTGTTCAGCGGTTTTATTTCTGGAAAGTAAAACTTGCCATAAATTAGAAGTCAATTTCCCAAAAAACAATCCTTTTTTGTATGATTGTATACAGTTTTCAGTAATGATGTATACACTGTATTGATTTTTCCCTAAATGTGTTATCTTAATAAATATCTTATGATAAAAAAAAAAAAACCACAATGAAAA
Source organism: Petromus typicus (assembly GCA_004026965.1). Classification (NCBI taxonomy): domain Eukaryota; kingdom Metazoa; phylum Chordata; class Mammalia; order Rodentia; family Petromuridae; genus Petromus; species Petromus typicus. The sequence goes on along the minus strand of PVIR01012111.1, from coordinate 4,665 downwards.
AAGCACTTCTGTATCCCATCCTTTCCTGCCTCTGACAGGACTGTCTTCCTGTTCTAAGGAAATCAGAACAGGGTCCCTTCCTGTGAGATGAAGAAGTCTGCAGCCCGGGCATGCAGTTTGCCACACACCACACTCTCCATACCAATGCTAAGTGACAGATAACTACAGCTCACCGTGTGCCCAGGCAGGGAAGCCAAACCGTTAGTACACTCCTAACAGCACCAGAGCCGGTAATTCTAGCAGTGAGGTTGAAAGACAGGAGGATCTCACTAATGGCCAGGCTGAGCTCCATAATAAGTTCATGGCTACCCTAAACTATATACACAGCAAGACCTTGTCACAAATTATCAGTAGCCAGAAGTGCAGCTCAGTAAGAGAGTATGCTTGGCTGCAAAGGCCTGGGTTCTTCCTCAAACCAAAAAACAAAACAAAACCTCTCCAAAAACAAACCGAATACACAAATAACTAAAACCTAACCCAAGAGAAAAACACAAAAGAAATGGAATTTTCCAGCATTAAGGAGGCTAAACATTAAGGAGGCTAAAACTCAGGATCACTGAGCAACTTCTAGACCAGCCTATACTACACAAAAGAGACCCTGCCTCAAAAAAGGCACATGACCCTGGCATGGTGGCTCCCGCCTGTAATCCCAGCACTGAGGAGGCAGAGGCAGGAGGATTGTTGTGAGTTCAAGGCTAGCCTGGGCTACAGTGAGTGAGTTCAGGGCCAGCCTGAACAGCAAAGTGAGACTCTATCTCCAAAAAAAGGGGCACATGTAAGTAACAGGCAGTTTAAGTTACTAGTAAATGCATATTAAAACCCACCACTTCCCAACTAAGCCTCAGAATATAAGGACCTGAATCAATACCAAACATGGTCAAAAAAGCAGGAGAAAAACACTGAGCAAGACTGCTGCAGACAACTCCACTAGCACAACCACGGGGGAGCAACTGTAGTCAGCAGCCCAGCCAGCAATGGGAACACCACAGGAGGTTGTTCTGTAATTAACGCTCATGAACCTAACAATTCCATGCCACAAATGCGAGAAACAATTCACTTGCATAAGACAAAACAGAAGGCAGGGCATGGTGGTGCACACCTGTGATCTCAGGGCTCAGAGGCTGAGAAACGATTAACTAGGAGTTGTTGAACCCTGTGCTAAAATAGTGAGTTCAAGGCCAGTCTCAAAAAAAGAAAACCAATGCAGGAAATTTTTAGTTCAAGTGGTACTGCACCTACCTTGGAAGCACAAAGGCGCCCAGGTTTGATTCCTTATAGTCCAAAAGAAAGAAAGAAAGAAGATTGCTCTTTGCAAACCAAAATACTGCAGTCACTCACTTTAAGTTGTCAGAAGTTATCATGGACTACATCTCAAAAACAAAGTTAAAATTAAGTCAGTGGCCATAGGCTTGATGGCAAATGCCTGAAATCCTACCTGCTGGGGAGGCTGAGGAATGAAGAGGTCATGAGTTCAATCCCTAGTACCACAACAGAAAGAGAAGAGAGAGATCCTGCCTCAAAACAGCACACAAAAAAGGCTAGAGACACCACTCACTTTCCCTGGGTTTAAAACCCAGTATCCAAAACACTTACCACACAGCCACAGCATGATAGTATGAAACACTTAAACTGTCCTTATTAAGCTGTACAAAGCACAGCTAGGGATTTAGCTTAGTGGTTCCACAGCTTGCTTCATAAGCACAAGAACATGAGTTCGATCCCCAGTATACAAAAAAAAGCTATACAAAACAACTAGCAGAAGGAATGAACAAAGGGATCTCATCCTATTAAAAAGTTTCTGCACAGCAAAAGAAACCACCAGCAGACCAAAGAGACAAACAATAAATTGGGAAAATATTTTTACCAGCGGTTTCTCAGACAAGAGGTTACTATCTAGAATCTACAGACCTTAAAAAAAAAAAAAAAAATCACCGCCCTCCCCCATATTTAAAGACCTACTTCAAAAATGGGCATTTGAAACAAACACTTTTCAGAGGAAATCTATGAAGAAATGCTCAACCTCACTGGTCATTCAAGAGAAGCAAATGAAAACAACACCGAGATTCCACCTCATTCCACAAAGAATGGCTGCTACCTCACAATTAAACCAAATGCTGGTGACGCTGTGGGGAGAAAGGAACCCTTCTCCACTGTTGGGGGGAATTAAGACTCGTGTAACCACTGTGGAGATCATTGTGGAGATTCCTCAAAAAACCTGGATTAGAGATCCCATTTGACCATTATTCCCCTGCCAAATATACACATGAAAGAATTAAAAGATTCATATCCCAGCGACATATGTGCACCCATGTTTATAGCAGCTCAGTTTATAATGGCTTATCTTGGAAACCCAAATGCCCATCAACTGGAGACTGGATAAAAACGATGTAGTTCAGGTCAAGGATTTAGCTCAGTGGTTCTGGCGCTAGCCTTACAAGTGCAAGGATCCTGGTTCAATCCGGGTAGTCACAGAAAACAATGTTGAGCGTGGAGACTTACATCCACCAGCAATCGGCACCACAGACCATAGTGCTGGGTGTGGTTGCTCATGCTTGTAATCCTAGCACTTGAGAGGCAGAGGCAGTAGGATTGGTTTGAGTTCAAGGCTGAGCTTAGGGCCAGCCTGACCTGCAAAAGTGAGACTGCCTCAAAGAAAAAAAAGGTGTAGTTCTTTTATAAAAAGGGAGTATTGTTCTGCCATTAAAAAAAGCTAAGTTTGGGCTGGGGATTTCGCTCAGTGGTTCCAGCGCCTGTCTTGCAAGTGCAAGGGCCCAGGTTCATTCCCTGTAACCATATATAACACTAGGGGCATGGAGATTCACACGCACTGGCAATTAGTACCACATACCACAGTGCCTGGCGTGGTGGCTCATGCCTGTAATCCCAGCACTTGGGAGGCAGAGGCAGGAGGATTGCTGTGATGTGAGTTGGAGGCTGAGTTCAACACCAGCCTGAACTACAAAGTGTGACCCTGTCTCAAAAAAAGAAAAAAGCTAAGGTTGAGTCCTTTATACACAAACAGATGTATTCCCCATGACATACTCATTAAATGAAATTAAGGTCAGAGGTGTGTAAATATCGTTATCTTCTCTCTAGTATGAAACAATGAAGATGTAGATAAGTTCTAGAATATAGAACAGATATTGTGAAATAGAAAATATTCACAGGGAAATGAGGTATAGGGCTAAGTAATGGGGGAAAAATAATGTGATGGCAAAAAAAGGAAACAAACCTTATATATATGGGGGTTGTAGAGAGGGAATGAGGAAAAAATGAGAAGTCGTGTTATATACTGGCACAAATTCTCAATGTTGTGTGTGATCATGATGTGTGTACATATACTGCACCAATAAAGACTCAAATTTTTAAAACTATACAAAGCAATACCAGATGTTATTTATAAATACATGTGTAAATGCGTTTTTACTAAGCCAGACAAAAACAACAGGGAACAAAAACAGAGTTCAGAAATACACCTACTTGATGAGGTAGCAAATGCCTATAAACCCCAGCCTCGCCAGCCTGAGGTACAAGAGTTTTTCTTGATTTTTTTAAACTACAATACAAGCTGATCCCATTTGTTCAAGAACCTCAGGGGTTTTTAAAGGAACATTTTCCTGTACTTCAAACAACAATGTTTCAAATTCACCTTGATCTAAATGGTAGATCTAATGAGAATAAATAGTGCTCCTGAGGACACCCTAGCCCTTCCTCCTTGTCTGTGTGGCACAGCCTTAATGAGAAAGTCAAGGGCTGCTGCATCCTGAGGTCCCAGTTACTCTGTCCAAACGGTCTTCTGTCACAGCTGCTGAGAGTCTCCTTGTACACATCACAGAACAGATTACGCCAAACTCTTATATTCTAAAAGGTGGGAAGGTGGCAGATTAACTATCTGTAATTCCAGCACACTGGGAGGCTGAAGCAGGAGAACTGGTAAACTCAAGCCCAGCCTGGGGAACTGGGACCTTGTCTCAAAATTAAAATGCCAGTATGCTATACCTTCAGTGTGATATTCCTGGACTCAATAGCCAGTATGACAAAAAAGAAAAAAAAGAAGAGCAAACTATATTCTTCACAAGCACATTTATTACCACTGTATCCCAGTATGGCTGTGTTTTATTTTTTAATTTTATTTTAGTGGTGCTCAAAGGTTGAACACAGCCTTTGCACCAAGCCACATCCCTAACCCTTTCACATTTTGATAGTTTCCCTAGGGTGCTAAACAGCCAGGAATGAATGGGCTCAAACTTTCAAGTCTCCAGCTGGAGCTTTCCTAAGTCCTGGGGTTAAACTGCACTGAAAAGGAAAATTTTTTGGTGGTACTGGGGATCGGAGGAACTACTGAGCTACATCCCCAATCCTTGGAAAAACTTTTATTCCACTTGCCTGGGAATGTAGTTTGGCAAGAGTCCTAATTTGGTTTAAAAGACGCCCTCGGTTTAGCCCCCAGCACCACTGTCAGTTTAGTGTAAAGACCTCCTAAGCTCCCAAATACAGATGCAAAGATCCTGGACGGTAACTGGTTCAATGGGCGCTACAGCTACCTACCAGTGAGAGTTAGAAGTGGGTGAGACCTGCAAGGGTTTTTCTCCCTCCCCTCTGCTCCCTGACCATTAAGAAGCCAGCAGTTTTCCTCAGGACGCCCTTCCCCTCTGGCAACTTCCT